>JAOBRD020249864.1:0-24166 GCA_027575215.2 Hydrozoanthus sils
CGAGACAGGCTTTCGAGCCTTGTGTCATTACGAAAGTGATCTGAAGCTTTGAATACAACTTTAGGATACTGATAGTGGGGATGTTAGGTATGAACGTCGTACTTTTTAGGGGTTTAAATTGCCAGTCCGGTATTTTTTAGGGGTTGTTAAAAGAAAGACTGTGTTAACCCAGAGCCTGGTACTTTTGAGAGTTAAAAAAGTCGAAGCCATTGGACTGCTTGCAGTCCTGTGTTATAGCAAACGTGCGCACTGAACAAGAAATTAAGGCAAAAGTCCATTGACGAACGTTCTATAACGAGCGCGCCTTATTTACTGCATATCGCGTTCAGCGCAACACGAGGGGACTTAGCGCCGACCCGATAGCTATGCAGGGAAAAATTTCAGCTTTACTGGGTTGGTATTTTTGATATGACGTCTGTGCTGGGGGAATCAAAGATTTGCAGCTTACCTGCTATAGATATGCTTTTTGTGCAGGGGGATTTAAAGATTCTCAGCCAACCTGTGATGGAGATGCGTCATGTGCTGGGGGAGTCAAAGATACTCAGCTATAACTTGCGATAGATACAGGTTCTGTGCTTGGGTAGTCATAGATTCTCAGCTATAACCTGCGATAGAGATCTAGATGCGTCCTGTGTTGGGGAATTCAAAGATTCTCTGCTAACTTGACATAGATATGAATTCTATGCTAGGGGAGTCAAATATTCTCAGCTAACCTGCGAAAGATTTGCGTCTTGTGCTTGCGGAGTCAAAGATTCTCAGCTAACCTGTGATATAAACGAGTTCTGTGCTGGGGGAGTCAAAGACTCTTAGCTAACCTGCGATAGAGATGCGTCCTGTGCTGAAGGAGTCAAAGATTCTCAGGTATCCTGCGTTAGATATGCATCCTCGACTTATACAGCCCGCCCAGCGTGTTTATTTAACAACAGCTACCATGCCCATCACGCGTTTATATCACAACTTGTTCTTACGACGGTCGACACTCGAAACGTCGCTACAGCAAAGCACTGCAGGCTTTAGTTCCTTCTGACCCGTGAGGCCTTACTGCTATTTTACTGGATTCCTCACTATCATTTGCACGTATGTGGAACACTGCTAGGTTTCATCACCACCAAGATTTCACAAAGCGCAACGCTAACATTGTTGACAAGTTGATTAAACTGAGCAATTAAATCACAAGAGACCGGCGACCTATGAGCTTTTAATCAATTGTATAGTAGCATACATACATTTATTACCAATTTGGTAGAGCCATGTCCCAATTAAGATCACCCCGCAGTGTATGTGAGATAATTCTAACATTAGTTATATTATGTATTGGTATAAAAAGGGGCATAGCCTGCAGCTCTAAAACGAAGGGGGAACTTCGTTAATTGCTCCAGATGAGCCTGTTTTGGAGTGATTAATAAAACACTTGCCCTGTATCCACCAAAAACCATTGCATATCAAAGCAGCATGTTTAAGGCTAAAATATGTTACTCTATCACTAACTAGCAAATTATCGTCTTTTTGGTGTTACCACCAACAGTTATATATAATAAATGTTGCAAGTATATTATGGCCAGATGTCAACTATGAAATAAGTATATGTAACACTATATCAAACATTAAGCAGCAAGTGGAGAGAGCAATACATCGTTTGACGTACTTGATGTGTTGCTAAATTCTCCCAACTAGAACCAGTAGATTTCATGTCACCAGTTTATGAGAACTTTGCTTTTCATCATGAAATGACGTGTTGCTAAATTCTCCCAACTAGAACCCATAGATTTCATGTTACTAGTTTAGGAGAACTTTGCTTTAAATCATAAATAGATGAGTTGCTAAATTCTCCCAACTAGAACCAATACATTTCATGTTACCAGTTTCGGAGAACTTTGCTTTTATCATGAAATGTGTTGCTAAATTCTCCCAACTAGAACCCATACATTTCATGTTACCAGTTTAGAAGAACTTTGTTTTTCATCTTCAGTAGTTGAGCTTTAATCAATTGCTAGTTTCTCATTACCAAATTTCTTTTTTTTTTATGAGTTTTGTAAAGAGAAGTTAGATGTTGATAAACAGGCTTGGGTTGAAAGGATTAAACATAAATTTTTTTTCTCAATTTTTGATTTAGCAGTGTACAGTGTCTGTATATTACATGAAGTAGACTGTTGTAAATCCAGCCAAAGCACTTTTCAGTGCAAAAGAGCATCGATGTATTATTGTATTTATTATAATAATTATACCAGTGAAGCTGATGCAGTTGCTGCTACTTGCTCCAAATATAATAATTTACATATATTCACTACCCACAAGGTAACCCGAGTATTAAGTGTTGCAAGAGAGCTGTATTATATTGCTTCTTCTACTAAAAATATTTCTTACATACTGATACAGGAAATGTAATTGTTGTAACCGTTTTCTCAAATATTGTGTGTATATTGTCTACCAGTATGGTCACATAAATGCTATCACAGCATTTTTTGGTGCAAAGAGCAGCTTTTCCCAAATATTTGCATTGCATCCATTTTATTACTTTATCCATACTTTAACATAAGCTTCTATCATCCGCTTTTGATCCTTGTGCTTTCAACTTTATGTTTGACCTCCATACTTTGATTGGAAAATGGCTCCCTGATTTTTTTCCCAGTTGCACATTGCAAGTGGTGCTAGACTTTCATTTGCAACAGTTTCTTTGGTTAAATTGTTAATGTGCTGCCACCACTTAACAATTTCGCAAAATTCCACCTCCAAGAAACACTATGAAAGTTCTGTCCTCAAAACTGTTTCTGACACTGAAGAGGTGGGTCTTTCAACGGGTTCTGGAGTATATGTGAATGTCAGTCCTGTCGGATAAATAACCCCATCACAGCGAACCAAACTAACAGCAACTTCCGTTGGCTGTCGAACAAACCTCCAGCCACCACGAATGGCTGAAATGTCTGGTACTACACAAAGCAAGCTTTCTGCACATCTAAAATATGAGATTGAATGGACAACAAATCAGTACTACTGCAAACAGCACACACTGAATTTCAATGCATCTCTGCTAGAAAAGCTTATCCTGAAAACAAATAATAACTAGTATACTCTACATTGTTAATTCTTAGGTTTATATATTCAGCCACTGTATAAACAATCTGTCTCTCTCAATAATATATATATATACCCCATATTTAACAAGGGGGCTTAATGTATGCAAGCACGTCAGAGGAGAGGGGGGGGGCATTTAGAGAAGGGGGCTTAATAAATTCAACAGAATATCACTGAGGTGATGCTCAATTTCTTTCATTCATTGATTTTCCAAAACAACATAAGAACAACATTTTTCCGTTTTTATGATAGTTGCTGACGTCTCAAACTAAAGTCACCTCAACTTTCAAAGGTAAAAAATCATGTATACAGTACAGCCTAGGCTTATTCAAGTCTAAACATGTTGATAACTGACAAGGGCTGAAAGGGTTAAGCATACAACACTGGCAGCAAGTATACCTGTACATTGTCTCAGCCTCCACATCTCCAAACCAAACTTTGAGGTTTGCAGTAAAATTCTCTCCAGTTAACTCAAGCATTGCTACATCACCTCCTCCATTTAACTAAAATAAATGGTGGAACGGGATAAACATTACAGTAAGGTTTAACTGTATTTTTAAACACCAGCCACCATCAAAAACAACAAAACAAACAGATAAAGGTGAAAACAACGGCAACAGTACTGACGATGACACCATGAACATCAAATGAATATACAACAAAAAATAGCAAGACAAACAACAACAATGGCGATGAGAATCACTGTGGAATTACATTCATTTGTAGCCTGCGAGCTGGCTCTCCTGAAGCTAGGAAGTGACGCACGAGGGGGATGAGGTGAGGGAGGGGGAAGGAGAGCCTGCAGGAGACCCACCTCCTTATCTAACACCGCAGGGTGTGGTCAAAATGAACCAATCAGCGCGCACCGGAAGTTAACTATTTATCAAGAAACATAATGGGGTGACTATTTTTAAAACACATAAAACAGTGACAGTGGCGCCGAATACGCTGTTTGGTTAATCTCTTTTTTGGCTCTTGGTTGTTGGATGATTTAATTCGTTCATCTTGGAATTGTGCTAGCGGCTAAAGCAGTCTGTTCATGTCAACAAAGCTGATTCTGTTTGCATTTATTGATTTTGCTGCTCCAACTTTGATACTTTCCATCTTTTTATTGTTGAAACAATCTTTTCTTTTAACAGTTCGGGTTTAGCTCACTTAGTTCTTGCTTAGACACTTCAAAGGTAGTTACACTATTTTGTTCTAGACGCCGATTACGGTGTTTGGTTAATTTCTTATTGATGCGGTTGCAGATTGTCGCTATTAAGCCATTGCGTCTGGATTATTCGTTGCCATATCTTTAGTGTGTTTAGTGTTCCTTTTGCCGTTTGACAAGATCTGGATTTTGTTTATTATGAAACGATTCTTCAGTTGCAGTTAATAAGTTGCTTTGGGTTGTATAATTTTAGTCAGATACTTTCTTACTGTAACTTTTGTCGAATCCAGTGGGTAATACCGTTAGCAAAATCATGCCATCGAGCAGACAGTGACAATTTCTTTTTGCTCTTGCTTTAAATGAATATTAAAATCTTGCTTCTTTGAAAACTCTTCTAAAATTTCTCCCAAATTCTAATCACAGTCATCTCTTCATCTTGATTTTTGACAGCGCGATTTCTCTTCCATTTGAGTTATCAGGTTCTCGGCCAATCAAAATGCTGCATCCTATTTGGGATGCATGGACTGGCAATTCAATGGGTTACATGCAGGCTTTCCTTCCCCCTCTCTCTCCCTATTCCCCTCACAGCTCGCTTTACTCTCTGGAGAGCTGGCTCGCAGGCTAATTCATTTGATACAGTAAAATCCCACCTTAGGGCGGCCACCTTGTTAATACAGTTTCTAGTACATCATTATTACCATCACTTTTTTGGTTACATCAACAAAAAGGCTGTATATTCTTTTATTTAAAAAAACTGTAAATAATTTAACTTGGTTTGTTCATTGCCACATATTAACAGGGTTTCACTATATTGTTATTGGTAACCACAATTTCTTGAAAAAAAAACTGTGAATAAAGTAGAAGTAGTAATGAATGGAGATAGAGTAGCAAAATTTTTCCCCCATTTCATAAGTATAAATTAGGGACGGACCATTAGATATTTGAAGGGGGGGTGTTGGCCAAATACCAAAAAATTCAAGCACAACTTTAAGCCTGCAAAAAAAAAAAATTGCTGCAAAACAAAAAGGCAAGAAAAAAAATACTGCATAGCTACATGATCAACATGTCATGGCATAATTCTAGAAAAAGTCACTCTGTCTCAAAAGAGTTTCCAAAGTAAAATACAGTGATTGCATGACATATAGCAAATGGATCAATGCCCTAACAGCCCATAACATCCACAAGAAAACCCTCCTGACAGCCAGATATATATCATCCTCTTTAATTGCAACAATTTGGGCATATTTTGTTGATCCCTAACTATTTTCAGTACAATAAGAATTATTATTGGACAACCTACAAAGGTGGCAATGGCACTAAGTCCAAGCAAAAAGCCAAGGTATATTCCATGCAAGCAAACACAGGCACTGTGTCTACATCTCGCCTGCCAGCCAACATTCCATCCTGGGGTGGAAGTCTTTACAACCAAGTTACATTGCAGATGCAAACGCTCACAAATACTTGCCCAACTGACAACTATTTAACCATGTTTTATCTTCTTATGAACGATTACAAGAGCTTGTACCAAGAGGTATGTCTATCAACTGATGTATATGCCACTACTCTTGTAAAAGTGAAGACACCATTCGATGCTAATGAATTTGCCAGTGGCAAACTTGAGTGGTTGCATCAGTGGTATCAATGTACCTCCTCCTGGTTTTCTTCAGTCAAGTCTCAACAGTTGGATGTGGACAAATATACAGATGTCTCAATGTGGATCCACCATTCTTGGACCCTTTGTGCCAGGCAGTCCACATTTCTTCAGCAGTGTTGTTGTCCAAAACCAGAATGAGCAGTTCATGTGAGTTTGTGGTTAACATTGAATTTAACACTTGAAGTTTACTTTATCAACCTCAGAGATTTTTTTCTTTCCTTTTTTTCTGCTAATACAGACAGCAAGTACGACCCCACTGTGCTCTGGACCACTTTTCGTCCAAGGGTATAGTCTCCAGTGTGATTGATTTACCAGGTCATCTTGTACTTTTGAATGAGGTGGGGGGCTAAACCTGGAAATGTGAACTTGGGACGGAGGGGGTTATGAAATCAGTGTGAGATAACTAGAATGAACTGGGTAAAATTTTTCTTCTTTTCCCATTTGTGTCTATGATTTGTTATCCATGTGAAATGTTCCTTCCTTCTTTTCCCATACAGATACATTCTGTGACGTTTTATAACAGAAACCACTACAGAGGAGCATTGGAGAGGAATGATGGCCTGTGGGAGCAAATTCAACTGGGGAGTGGTTTGCAGAAGATTGTAGGGCCAGTGAAGACACCGCCTGGCTTTATGCTATCAAGCTGTATCTACTTCATGTCTACCTTGCTATAACATAGTGGATGATGATTTCTTGCTTGAAATCATATGCATCTAAAACATTGTTAGCAAAGAGTTGCAAATGAAATGCAATTTATACATTTACACAAACCGTAAAATATAGAGTTTTTTCATTTAATCTGTGAAATACTAACTAATAGTTTATAGTATGTAACAGTGCATGATACACAAAGCAAAACAAAAAGAAACAAAATATGTGTAGCCTATCATTATATATTTAACACTAATTCTATTTCAATTTTATTAGGAGGTTGTCGAGCTGGTATATACTAATAGTGTTTGGTATGCAACTATTCTATTTCATGGATTAAATGAAACCACTCTATTCACTAAAATAATCTGAATTGCAACAACCTATTTTATTCGCTGCATGTATCCTTTTCTTACAATAAAGACATATTATGAATGTGTAATAGTAGTGCTGAAAAAATTCCTGCAAGCAAACGATGACAGTGCAGTGTCTTGAGTCGAAAAAAATTATCTTGCGGAGAACAAATTGCCCAACAAACCCTCCCCCCCCTCAAATATCTAACGGTCCGTCCCTTAGTTGATAATTAGTAGATAGTTTGATGAATTATTAAATTATTGTCCATACCTGAAGATGACTAACGATTGGTACTGGAGTCACTGGAGTGATTACTGGCCCCATTCCTTCATAGAAACTGTACTCTGCTTTATCTATAGCAGACATTTACAAAATAGATACCAGTAATCAAATTTATCTCATATTTTCTGTCTATTGTCATGTAATGATGAAACATAACAGGGCAGGTAATAAATTTTTTAAAAAACATTTATTTGATTGTTATTACCTATTACAAGTTTAGACTACAAAAAAATTGCAGCTTTCTACCAAAATACTTTTAAAGAAAAACTGAAAAAAATGGGTCAGCCCGATTTTCAATGGTTGGGTGGGGACGTTAACCAATTTTTTTTTACTTATAGACCTAGCATTTGGGCAGCCTGTGCCATTGCCTACAATTGAGTGAATGAATCATCAGATGAAATTGATAATTAAAAAAAATGTAGGATCTAATGCAATTGAGGGTATGGCCAATGACAAGCTGTGGGAGAATGATTGTGATGATTAAGATAAATCTGTAGATAAAGTGAAAAGCCTCTACAAGCTCTACAATATATGACAAGATCTGTTTGACGATAGTGATGACAGGGAAGACTTTGCTGGATTCTAAAAAAGGTTCCAGTAATTCTTACAAAAGGGCTTCTTTATGAGCCAACAAACATTGAAAGAAAATATCAACCACTTCAGTCTTCAATTTTGATTTTTCCTTGATTCCTTCAATTTTATCATTTTGACTCAACAAACATGGGAGATGCTTCCAAAAACAGTGTGGCATTTGGCTAGAAAAACAGGGGTCAACTTATTTTACGAATCAACTTATAAACACATGAATCGACTTATACAAGAGAAAATCTGGAAGCCTGAAAACATGATCATGGTTTTCAAGCTTTGTTTTGAAATTTCTTAATTCAGACTTTCCGGCCAGAAGGGGGAAAATCCTCACCTGTACTGATAATAGTCCATGATGCACCATCATTAATCATCTCCTTGTTAGGTTCCTTAGGGCAAGGTGTGGACTGCGGAAAAACAAACAGTTATATTGTACAGCTATTTAAACATTGGAATTGTGAAATATGTAAAAACTGCCATGTTTGAATTATCAAAAAAATTATTAGTGTTTATATGAATTATTAAATTTTCGGGGTTTTTTAACATCTAAAAGAAAAAAGTAATGTTGCCGATTGCAGTTTCCATGTACGTATACCCTCGATTTTTATCATATATTCTAACAGTTGGCCGAAATTTATTGTCATACAATTTGTGACCAGCTGCTGGCTTTTGTACTCATATTAAAACTAAAAACAAATCCAAAAATTATTGTGGCACATAAATTTATACTGTACTATTGGTCATCACCCCTTGGGGGGGGGGTATAATTACAATAATGTGAGAAACATTGGGGGAACTAACCGCACCCTTTCTCTTACATTCTCTTATATTTTTCTTAATTTTGGGAGGGGGGGGTTACTACGGCCCTGAATATTAATCCCATATTTTCCTTTAGACTATGGAATGGGACCTCATGGGACTTTTTTCAACTGACCAAACAACAAGATAAAGGAAATGTGGTACATAAGGATTACTAGTTGTCTGGTTAAATTGTCCCAAACCATTTTATTTTTCTTAACAGTACTGTAATGACTGTTATACAACAACAACATTTTTTATTTGTACCTTAGATATGATTAATTACAGAATTTTAGTTGGTTTATCTAAATTTAGAGAAGGCACTAGCCCTAACAAATAACTGAGAAGCTACAAATGGGTTAGGACCAGGTGACACTTGTACATTTGATATTTGTAGAGGAGGCGGAGGTACAAATTCTACTTGATTACATAAACAACGGTTATTTCAAGATAATACTTACCCACACATACATTTAATCAATATGTAATTAATTGTTTGATTATAGCAAATAAAGGGGAAAAAATACTGGAGGAAAATACAAATAGATATAAATAGAAATACAGTGATTTCATAACAAACCTTGAACCGTTATCACCAACACAATTACAAAAGAACCTGACCAACCTGAAATTGAATTATTCTCTCCTGCGACAAGCAAAGGTACATTCGCTCTGTATCCTTCATGTAAAATGCAACCTAAAAAATCCATTAACAACAGAAACTGACATTTGCTGATATACATAGATATTATTATGAATCACTGTGATCATACATCACTAAATCAATGATTGCCTTTTCAGGCCTGTCAGAACAAAACTGACAATGGGGGGGGGGAGAATACAAGCATAGTGGAGAAGTGCAGTCAGTGTTCAGTAAGTTCAAAGTTTTTTCTAACATGGAAACTGTGAATGATGAGAAAATTATTGGGGGAACTGCAGTCCCCCCCCCTCCCCTTCTGATGGGCCTGGTTTTGTCATGCAATGTTACTGTGCTGCAAAACATTTCTTACCAGATCTTAAGCTAAAATTCAAAATTTACTATTTAGTTTTACACATGCACACATATTTTTAATAGCATAATGTCTATTATGGTACAAAAACTTAACTCACTTTGTGCAACTGTGATACAGGGTCATCAGCATCTAAAAGTGCAGTTTGCTTGTCAACTTTTCTTATAATCTGGAAATAAACACAGGTTAGAATTATTTAGTTTCGAATTTTTACAGGTTCATGAAGAAAAAGGTAAAAGGAAACACAAAGCCCTAACAAAAGTTCTTTAAGAAATTCCATGTCTTTTCTACAATTGAAAAAGACTTTTTGAATTCTTTTTTTGTCTTTGATTCATAGTTTTAAACTCTGGTCTTTTCAGTCAACAGTTTTATTTCTTGAAAATTGTAGTAGAAGATTCTCTTTGAGAATAACTGTAATGAAAAGTCATTGTCATTATTATTGTTATTATTATTATTATTATTACTATTATTATTATTAAATATCATCATTATTATCATTATTATCATTATTAGAACAAGATAAGCAAAGTGTGACTTTTCTGTAACAAGTACACTATTTTTTTCTGAACAAGGTTTTAATGGATATATTCAATTTAATTTTTCTATACCAACTTTATACCTCAACCCTGTCCCCATTACCTCCTAAACAACTCAAAATATCTGATATGTTGCTTAAATTTATGTCTTGGATTAACTTACAAGTCGAGGGAGTGCCATTCCTGTTTGTGAACAAACAAGCTTCACTGTAGAGCCATAATGGATATATCCTTCACGAACATTAAATTGTTCACTTTCTTCACTTTCAGATTCATCATCATCCACTAAAAAAATAAACAATCATCACATGCACTGATAACTTGCAGTGTTTCGAAAAACTTATCAAAATCTGTGAAGTACTGCTTACTGCTAAGTTTTGTTTTGAAGTTGCTTTTAGACTCTGTGTCCAAAGGCAAGTGACTAAAAAAGCCTGCAACCAACTGGTTTAGGAGAAATTTATAAGTTTATTATCATTAAACAGAGTTCTTCCAGCTATCATTTTAATTTAGGGCTCAAATAACTTTCTCAATCTC
Organism: Hydrozoanthus sils; assembly: GCA_027575215.2. NCBI lineage: Eukaryota > Metazoa > Cnidaria > Anthozoa > Zoantharia > Hydrozoanthidae > Hydrozoanthus > Hydrozoanthus sils. The sequence goes on from JAOBRD020249864.1 coordinate 10,630, forward strand.
TACAAATTTTACCAAAAACTTTTGACTAAAATTTTACCTGATGCTTGATAAATTAAATTAGCTCTGAACACAAATGGCATTAGGTAAACAAACTGTCAATTATATAACTGACAGTCATATTTTCTTAATAATGACCAAGAAAGTGACTCTCAGAGAGGAGGAAAGATGGATATAGTGTGGCAAGAAGAATCCATTTGACTCCATATATATACATACCTCATATTATCTAGGGAAAAACAGTTTCGCACATGTTTCTAAACAAAAATAGAACATGCTATGACATTAGCAGAACACCAGAAAAGTGTTGAGAAAAAACAAGGGGAAGCTGAGTTTTCTCTCTTTTTCAAGTGTCTGCTACATCATAGTGTGTTCTATTTTTGTCTAGAAACAGAAGCAAGGTTGTTTTATTCCTTTTAGAAAAAAACCTCTCCACTCCACACAGAAAAAAATAATTTTTAAAGGTACTGTTTTCCTGTGTTATGTGACATCATACATGGTTTCTATTCAGTTTTAGCATAAATCAAGTCACTATCTATCACGAATACTGCAATCTGATTGGTTCCCTACTCGCTATCTATTTAACAGTTAGACTACAAGTTTGAATTTTCTATTTCGCCCTTGTCATCTATCAATGCCGAGAGAAAATGAGAACAAGTAGTCTAACTGTTTTAGTCAAACTCTGCTAGTGGTCTATTGCAACATTTAAAAAAAACAATTTTAGCGGGTTAAAAACAAATTATTTTTAAAATATGTTGTGCAACACGTCATGCGCCAGTTACTGTCATGCGCCATATGGTACTGTGCGTGCCGCCAATTCAACAACCACAGGGTTTACAAGCAGTTCTTAGATAAATTGTAAGGAAAACTGTTTTTAAAAAATGATTTTCTCCATCAGACTTAAAATGGTACAAGTCAAGTAAGAAGGAGTTCTCAAATGTTCGGATCTTGGCAACCATAGTTGTTTATGATTGGAACTGTGCAGTTATGTACAGGATTGTTTGAAAAACAACCACCAAGCTGGCTGCTTGAATACAACTTTTCCAGCTGTTTATGAATGGTTTAGGCGACTGTTGCCTCTTTCAATAGCTTTTTGCAAACTGCGTTTAAAATTTCATTTGCCTTTTCAAACTCTGGATCAGTAATGATGGACCAGGGTTTAAAGCTTTTCAAGTGTTGCTCAACTATGCCTCCTGTTGCTTTTAGTGACAAAACATTGAATGATTTTCCATCTTTTTGCCACCACAAAGAGAAGTAAAATTGCTGCAAACAGGTATTTAACTCTTTTTTGCTCTGTTCTTCAATTGGAGTTTTAAATTTAGTTTAGTTTGCAAACCAGTCTGAATTAAATTATTGAAATATTATTGTTTTTGCTTCAAATTGGTTATCGTGTTTGTCAGAATCTTCAAATCGGTTATCGTGTTTGTCAGAATCTAATCTCGACCGAGGTCGAAACATAGATAGATAGATAGTTTGTCAGAAACATTTTCAAAGTAAAACATGTGAATTAAAATGGACTATTTTTTGATGTTAAGTTCTACTTTAATACATTAAAAAAAATTATTCTGTATTTTGTTGCCTTTTTTGTCTTATAAGCTGGCACTGAGCTCTCGAGAAGTTCTCCAAGAAGTTCTTCTGTCGCTTCTTCAAAACATTTTCTCTACTCACCATCTATCGGCTGATAGACCACTAGTAGAGCAGCCAATCAGAATGCGCGATTTGCAATAGACCACTAGTAGAGTTTGACTTACAGGTGATAGATAGTGCCTGTGAAATCCAACATGGCAACTACATGTGCACTACTGAATTTTTCAGTCCTTTCTGGAGATGACTTGGAGCTTCTAATTGACAAAACAGTTCAAGATAAAACAAAGACAGCAATGAAATATGGTATAAAAGTTTCGAAGGTAAGAAAAATACAATATGTTTGTCTTGAAGAATCCATTTAACACATTTAACTCGAAAGACTGCCGAGCAGATCTGCATGTGCAAAAGCTGTTTGGAGAAAAACCAACTTTATAAATTTATTACAATTTATCAATTGTGGTTCTGTTATTTATTCTCCAGAGATTTTCAACTAAGACAATTAGAAAACTCGCTCTTAATTTCTATTGGCTATTGATAGAACAACTTAGGCTTTGCCCTTGTCATTCTACCAGCTCATAGAAATTGCAAGCTCATATTCTAATTGTTAAATAGAAAATGGAGCTATAACCAATCAGACCACATGTTATCTTGAGCTTATTTGCTAAACATTAATACTTACAGAGATGTATAGTAAAAGCTCCCCATTGCTGGCTGCTTGCATGGAAATTTCCATCTTCAACATGAAGATATCTTGTGCTCACAGTCTGAGATCGTAACCGGTTGAAGAGGGCAACAGTTGAGCCTGATGGTATGCACACTAGGGTGAAAACATTTAACATTACAATAATCAGTGACTGAGGTATACCATAACCCTTTCAGCTTCAAAGCCTTCCCCTAGCTCTCTTTCCTTTGTGTGGGTTCATGGGGTTCTTCGTTGATGCTATAGATCAGCAAAACTTTGATTATATCCTGTTCCAGTGGTAAAGCCTCACTCAAACCTATACATTGTGTCCGCCCAACTAAGATTCATACTTTTTGCGTAACTACTTTTGGGAGAATTTTGATCTCCATCTTCAATTTTCTTCAACAGTCACTCTTGCTCTTGCTCTTGATCAATTCTCATTTTCACCTTACAAGAAAATTCTTTTGCATGATGTTGGTTTATTAACAAAAATATATATCATCCTCCCATACCAATCACAGTTGCTATAAAGCCCCAGCACACCCATCAAATTGCACTAAAATGTTATTGTCCATAAAAAAAACCTGCATTTTTTGTGGCCTAAAAACATTCCTAAGGCCAAAGTTTCAGACCAAATAAAAATTCTTAGAAAATTCAACTTTCATTTCACTTTTATTAACCACTTACATTCAGAATTTTTTAAGGACTGCTTTTTCTTCGATGGCTTTGATATCACTTTTATTCTTCTTGAGCTAAAGACACCAACATGGTCACCAGTAGGATACAGTAACTGAAAAACATACAACTACAGTATGAAAGCATGATCATAGTTAAGGAGTCCTGAAAGCTTATTCTGCACTGTAAAGATAATCTGATATAAAAATATAAAATGAGCCAATCAGATTTTATAAAAAGATGTATAGGGGAATTTGTTTGACCAAATTTGAAAAACTATGTCTTAAAATAAATTTATGTCAGTATTTTAATTTCTAAACAGATTGAGAACACAAATTAAAATATTGCTCTGCAATAAGTACCAAAAGATTTAGTAAAGAACCATAAATGATAGTTAGTTACTTACCTTAACTGACAGTAGAAAATGTTTTCTCTTATCTGAATCTGATATAAACAAGGTTTTTGCAGCACCGTATCCCTGAGGGAAATTTAAGAAATTCTTTGAAATAAATACAATACAGAGCTAGACCTAAAAAACTTAACGAAGGACTTAAACTTGGTTTACCCTAGTGATGGAAGCAAAGACAGAAATGAAGATGGGAATGGGCTGATTTTTGACACAGTATGAACCAAAAGCATTATGATGAAATGTAGAAGCCTTGCTTGTAATCATTGTAAGCTTCGTCAACAAAAACAGATTTTGAAAATGGTTCACACTGTAGTATAAACTCTTTTTTTAAAATGTAACAGGCTAAATAGTATCAACAAGAAACAAAAAATGTCCTTCTATACACTTTAGAATCATCAGTAATTAAACTGGCATTAAGCATGAAAAGGGTTACTAACAATAACCAACCAAATAAACAACCATTTGTCTGTGGCATATTGGCCGAGCAGTTAGCATGTTCAGCTCATAACCTTAAGCCTAGTTCACATATACCACAGGTGTGCCTGCATCAGCATGTAAACTGTGTCCCAGGTAGTTACGCAGACAAGCTCCAAGTGAGTCGCAGATGAGCCGAGACATGCTGCAAACACTTTTCAGGTACATCATTTCCATTCAGTAAACAAATGGATACTTAGACAAGCATCTAGATTTAGAAGAAAGCAATGATTCTGGGTAAGACCAATTCTTCAAAGAACGATAGAACATGGACAACAAGACACAATGTTTGAAGAACTGCATTTGCAGGGCAGAGAGTGTTTCTTCAAATATTGCAAATATGTCACAGACCACCTGGCTCCACAAAAGACTTAGCTTTAATTAAAAAAACCTAGTCTCAAACTGAATCCTTGACAGTTCAAAGCTGGACCAGGGTATGCACAAACCTTGTCCTCGATGATAAGTTGCTGCATGTCTTGATGGTCGCTGTTGCCAATGCCAATGAACGCAAGCGGCTGCTCACAACAGTCATCATCTCCACGCTGCAGAAGCTGCTGTCGCCGATGCCACCCCTCCCCCACTAAATACAAACAAGGGGGTGGGCAGAAGAACCTAAGAGAAAAATTTAAGTTCATCACCCATACTAGAAAATCGAATGCTAATTCAACTTTGCTACTTTGAGGGAAACCACACCATTGTGTAACATCAGGGGTCCTGTCCAAATAGGAGGATTTCAGTCATTGTTATGAGTTAACTGTTATCTGATTGGATGCTTGAGACAAAGAATTCTTTATTTCATGTCTCAAAGGTATATGGAAATGAACAGGTTTGTTTGTGGATGAAGCCTGCCTAAAGGATTGCAGCATCTATAAAGCAAAATGTTAATCATATAAATTGGAGGCTTAACTGGACCAGGTGTAAGGCCAATTACAAACAACACAAAAGATTTAATGTGTGATACTGTTCAAGAAAATGGATGTCCAATCTGTGTCCTGTATGCCACAGTCCTGATGTACCTGAAGCAAGTTTTTAAAATCAACATGTTGCTATCCTTTGATCATGGTGGCTAGATAGGGAATGATTCCAGCTCTTGCTTTTTCAAACACGAAGTAACTTGTATCATTCATCAGTGTACCGAGGCTTTCATAACTTAAGCAGAAAATCCAATGCCCAATGCATGACTGACAAGCCATTCTAAAACAAACTACACGATTTATTTTGCACTGGGTACTTTTAAAAAATGCTCAGTATGTCAGTGAGTAAGTACAACGGCCAACTTGCAAACCAGCCAAATTGTTTAGAACTCATTAATCAGTGGTTTATATGATTAAAAAATCCTAATTCCCTTAGTAACATACCTTTTTTCATTGCCGTAAGATTTTTGAGCAACTTTCGCATGTAAAATAATCACAGTTTGGTGACCGTTTGGAGGTTGAACTTCCTTCAAATATCTGTTCATTGCTGCTCTTGTTAACTTCTGTGGGTGGTAAATGGGATCTAAGGGGACTTGCATTCGCCTACGATAAAGAAGGCACTGTAAACAAAAGACTTTAATTCTAAGTCAGTGGCGCAATGGCCAAGTGGTTAGCATGTTCGACTCGTAATTGTAGGGTCATGAGTTTGAGCCCCGGTCAGACCACTGTGTCATGTCTTTGAACAAGACACTTTACCTGACTTTGTTCCAGTCAACTCAGCTGTATATATGAGTACCAGTTCTGCTGGGGGCTAACCTGTGATAGACTAGTGTCCTGTCCAGGGGGAGTCAAAGACTCTCATCCGCTTAACACTACGGAAACTGGAGATAAGCGCCGGCCCAATGAGCCACTTGACTCGTGAAAGGATTTAGCTTAGCTTTGATTCTAAACATTTAGCAAAACATACATATGTCAAACAGGAATAGACAAGAACTTAACCAGTGACTTGGCTCCCCATGTCAGTCTCTGTAGCTCTGTGGGTGGAGCATCTGACCCGTAATCAGAGGGTTGCAGGTTTGATTCCTGTAAGTGACTCAGAAATTACTTGAGCTTTCAACTTGTGAATCAATAATTTCTTCGTTTAGCAGGATAAGTATTAATAGTCCTAAGCACAAACCTTTCTTGTTTATTTGTCCCATCATCATCATCAGGTGTAGAGGGAGGAGTTGAGGGCGGACTTGGTGGGTGTGGTACAGACTGCAGATTGATGGGTATTTGTTGCCTATCATGAAGACTCACATTTTGCTCATGACCATGTTTTGGGGTTGATGTATATCCTCCAACCATGGGATATGGTCCTCGGCCTGTAAGTCAAGAACATTCTTACTAATAATATTAGAAAAGTAAGAACCATTTATGGTATATTTAAGATTTGATTTGCTGGTTCTAAAGTATGGAATTCTATTCAAGATGATTTAAAATCTAAAAGGCATACTTCTTTTAAACACAACCTTACAAATCTTCTCTTATTTCTAAGTATTCAAATTAGTATGCATGCTTTCACTACATTTACAGTTGATGAGAACACAAAATGTAATCTAATTTATGCTAGCTGAGCTTTTACCCAGGCTTTGTGTGTGTTTGTTGTTTTTTTGTTGTCCTATAAAATTGAATAATCTGAATATGGAGTTTCAGGTTTGAAAAAGCTCAGGTGGAGAAAATTTCTACCACCTGGCTCAAAACGTACGTAGTTGTAATTGGCCCAGAAACTCTTGCATAATCTCGAGCTATTTCACATTATCCACTAGCACTACTGTGAATGAAACTTGACGTGTGGCAGCCTTTTATGTTAGATTACTGAAAAGCTCCTTTTTAACTAGTGGTATAAAACAAGAAGGTTTATTCCCGCTATGTCTACATTTTAATAATGCATACTGACCCTCTTGGCAGCAATTCTAACTCTGATTTAATTATATTATTTACAGAGTAAGATTTTTCAACATTATGGAAATCATCAGTTTCAAGGAAATTTTAGATGAACATATGGATAGTTCAATTCATTCAACATAATCATCAATCTCTAAACTGCCATTTTCGAATACAATGATTCAGTGGCAAATAGAGATATTCACCTGGCAAATTGAGGTAGAAAATTACTTGTAGGCCCAGCAAAATTCACTGTTCGCTGGCCTAAACCTGAAATAACCTGCAATTTACTCTGCATGGCCCAGAAGTTTAGCCTGTCTCACTTTCCCTTACAGAACAGGAATATATTTCTCATAAACTTTGCTACTTCTAAATGTCTGCGCTCTCATCAACTGTAAAAACAAACCACTTATAAGTATTTAAATGTGAATTGTAACTACTTTTTTTGAGCACAATAAAGTTATCTGTTATCTGTTATCACCCTTCTAATATATAAAAGAAAGTTGTTGCACTGTTTGGGTTGTAGACTTTAGACCAATGTATAACAATGTTTTAAGGAGATGACAACAGAATTTTTTGACTCACCCAGTTGTTATTAACTTCTAAATGTATAACTGAAGTTAAATCACTTTCGGGAAAAATCCTACATGAATACAATGTTTCGGCCATCTCACACAACCTTCTTCAGGTTTCTGCCGAATGATGAAGGCCGTGTGAGACAGCTGAAACATTGTACTTGTGTAGGATTTTTCCGGTAAGCAAATTAGGTTCAGTTATACGTTAAGAAGTTTTAAGGAGTTCATATGGAACTAGATCTCTGGCAAACTAAAAGTTATACCAGTTAATAGCTTCCACTAACCATTCCCTCTTTAATAACAAGAGATATCTATTTAACTGAGATTTTTGCTCTGCTTTGACAAGTCAAGCTAGAAAATAATATGACATCTTCCTTGTTATATAAATTTTCTTCCTTTCTGTTTCAAATAGAGCCATGTAACAAGTTTGTGAATTATTTCAAAGTTATTTCCATATTATTTCTATAAATCGAATTGGGAGAATTCCACATTTATAATCATCTATTTGACTTGCAGTGGATGATCAAACATCATGCTTGCTGGGGTTTCATTTCAGGCCAGACAGAAGCCAGTCACAACGTCCAGTTGTTTGATAAGTATCGTCTCGCAGTAGTTCACACACAAATAGTTATTTAATTCTAATTTTATACTGTGATTAATGGGACTTCAAAGTAGCAATAATGACACTGCCTTCTTTGGATTCTATGAACAGGCAATTTCTAGATAGCAGCTCTCTATTAATATTGGGTTCCTATACTCTTTCTGACTGGAGTCTTTTTTCAAGTTAATTTAACTGAAAACAAATAACTGTGAACTGATACTGGTTATAAATGCCAAATTAGTCATTGACAAATATTTCATTGTTAAGCACTTTTTAGTTCCTCCAGAGATCTTCCCAGTTAAAAAATTCTGGCCCAGGAAACATAGAATGACTGTATTTTAGAGAGCCCAATTTTACAAATTTCCCAGGGAAGCATGCTCTTAAACCCCCCTAGAAGTTTGCATTGTCTACCAAGCTGGACCACCACATACTGTACTTCCAAATGCTAATGAAAACTTTGTGCTCATGTTTAAAATAGATCAGCTTCTACATCTTTTCTACATGTACAGGTACTGCACATGCAAGGAGAAAAAAAATCGATAAAGTTTGTTATGATCAAGGGAATAAACAAATAGGAAAACATCCAATTTTGTAAGGCAAGAAATGGTAATACAAAACTATTATAATTAACAATCTATGTCATATCATAAACCTTGAAAAGGCATCTGAAAATTTGATAAATTAATTAAATACTGTTCTTCAGTTCATCTTAAATAATTTAATCTGTGCTAATGAGCATGTTTTCTGTATTTGATTAACAGTTCTCATGCAAGTGTAGTAATCTATTAACTGAAAAATGACAGTACAAACTATCTTTATGAGAAACTGAAGAAAGCGATTCAATGTTATTAGCAAAAGTATCAAAATTAGATTGAAAACTGACAGTCAAAGTCAAAGGGTTATCAGTTCATCAGCCTTTGATATCTCTCCTTATTGTTTTGTCACTAGGGACTATGGATACTAGATACAATGCCTCTGGCAACCATGATTATTATAGGTTTTATTTCTAGCAATATATTCATAACTTGCCTAGGGGGGAGGGGGTAACAAATTCTCATTTTATCAACACTATCTAACATGTCTGAAATTTATTAAAGCCACGAATAACCATTTTTTGCAGCCTAGGTTAACTAAGAATTAGACCTTGTAAAAACTAAAAATACCATTTTAGCTATTGATGCAAACTGGTAATATTTCTTGTCATAACAAACCAAACTCAACCAAGTTTTGATGAATTATGTCAAAAGAAAAAATACCTGCCTCTTAACATGGCAACTAAGTATTTTAGAATATAAGCTAGTTGTTTTAAGTTATCACATATTGTTATTACCATACTTATAATTTTCAAGTTTTTAGATTTTAACCATTCTATATAAATCACCTTATTATCATATTTTAACTAAACTGTTGGTTATTTGGAAAAATAAACTAGTTCCCTATGTTGTTTGAAAGACAGTTTGATCTCAAGTAAACTGTTTTTCTTTGAAAACTTCGAAGTTGTCAGAAATAACAATAACTTTAGGATGGTATTTACTCTGTTTAATAAATTTGCTGGACTCGATTGATGGATCAATTGGGTTTGATGATATATATGTCCGTAGGTTGCTTTCGATGAGAACTACGGAAAGAGAGAACAGTGTTCGCAACTCATCGAGTACGAATTTGAACTTTAACGGAATGTTCATTTTAACAATCATAAACATATATCTCCTTCTTGTTCAACCCTTTGTCGGGCTAAGTCGGGCGACTGTCAAATTAAACTAGCTGGATTCAAGTTACTGGTTGTCAACTGTAGACTTCGGCGTAAAAAAGGTTCACTGTAAGTTAAATAGGGTGAGAACTTTATTCTTGACCAAAATGACTTCTAAAGAAAAATGTCGCTTCTTCTTTTGCGCAAATCAAGTACTTTTATTTTGGTTCGAACGACATTACTTGTCAGTGATAAACTCATTGTAAACCTCAGTTGTCATTGAAAACTTTACTTAAAATGTTAATATATGTTTCGTTTATAATTCACGAACCCACAGCATACAAACTTTAATGAATCACGTCAGTGTTCAAACTTCAAAGATCAATCTTTTTTATAAGAATTCAAGAACAGATTTTATAGTTAAATTAAAATGGCAACTGATGCATATCAAATCTTTTTCACATATGTTACCTGGAACCTGTTACAGACAGTTTAACTTACTTGAATATGTACTTTCTGTCGGGGTAGGGAAACTCGCACTCAAAGTCGAAGGAATTCCATGAGGATAAACAGGAGAATTTGCCAGCGAATTTGAGACGCCGAGACCTTCACTCGAGTTGTACGAACCATTTTCACGACGAAAGCGTTTTGCAATTGGCGACGCTAACGCCGGAACAGATCTCAACGTAAGTTCGGCGTGAGGAGGGTAATGGAGCTCTCGACCGTTTGCAGATCTTGACGGTGGAAATATAGGACTAGGAACCTGGCTTTTCCCATCCGACATCCTTGGTCTGTTTCTTGTTCGGTCGCCTCCAAAATTTTTCTTCTCCACTGCAAAAAAGCCAAAGTAAGTTAGGCTAGAATTATACTCAATGTCACCATGATCATGAATTTGCATTCAGTTTTCCCGAGAAACAAATGTGTCGCTTTCAAAGAAACGCAAGCAAAAAAAATCAGAATTCACATAGTAAACCAACGATTAGCTAACCTTGATGTTTAGGGCTTTAGTATTTTCCATTCATAGTTTAGGAGGTTCAACAACGTGTCTGTTTCAACAAACCACAGCTAGATTTGGCGAACGGAATATTTTGGTAGAGAATACCTAAATTACGCTGTCGTTTTACCCGGTGTAAACAGAAAAAAAAGAAACTGCTCCTTTTCTTTCCGTTAAATGAAACAGTTTGGTTGACTGTCGTCGCTAAAAATTACAGAGGCATCGAAACCCGGTGAACTGAAAGAAGAACAATAACCGCGACACAATCTTGAGAGCGAGTATTGATACTCTATTGATGAGCGTGGGAAATTTCTTGCAATCTGAGGCTCGTGAGAAAATTAACCCCGTGCCATATATGGAGAGCAGTTGTAAATATTACTCCAAATTTGGAAAGTTAGACAATAGAAGCACGCGACTAACTGCCAAATTTGGTGGAGCCCTCAGGGGAACCCATTTTGGTGTTGGAACAACATGTGCGCTTTTGTAGAGCGCGCGAATCCCTGATTGGCCAACAAACAATGTAATCTGTAAAGATGATGAAAATCATTTGAGATACTCAGCTGTTTGAACAAGGACATTTCTCACGGGAATCATAAAGGATTTAATAGCCGAAAATATCGCAAAAAGCAACAAAATCAGCATAAAAAACACATTAGCTATCAAAATTTAGCTTCTTGTTAATTTAAAGCCTAACTAATCAAGATAGCGGGGAGTTAGGCGACGGGATACTCAAGACAAGCTGTTTGTAAACACTGCCAATGATTTCGCCAGCGACGGCGCCGTTAAACTTTTTGAAAAAGACTAATTGTTTGGCGATGTCAAAATCTCTCCTCAGTTAATTCCATTTCAAAGATATTATGGCTATTTTAAAACTAAAAAACTTGTCAAAAAGACTCTTGAAATTTCAAAGCCAAGTTTTTTTTCCGTGCCGCCATTTAGGCTACTTCTCTTTATGGACAAAACAAACCGACAAGGTTGCTTCCTATAATTTAGAACTAAAAATTTCTGATTCTTTGCGTGGCTGAATCGAACAAGTTGTTGTTTCAAATTGTTACGGTGTTTATAAATAAATTTCTACAAAAACTGATCTATATTCAAATCGGGACTGGCATTTTAGTTTATACACCAGACTTTTGTCGGATTACAAAAGGCGCTCATAATGCCAACCTGGCCTTGTTTGCGATTTTGGCGTTAAACTGAAATATAATCCAAAGTCTTACAAACAATAGTTTCCGCGACATTGAATAAAACAAAACAACCGACCACAGTTCTTGTGAATGTCAGTAACACGTGTACTAAGCTCAACAATGATTTGCCGATGCTTTTTGTCTACCAAGTACATAAGAGAATGCAACTATATTCCCTCTTCATACATATTTTGGTGCGCTAAGGCCGGTAAAAAATAGAGTTAGCGACAACTTTGAACAAAGTACTTAAAAATAGTTTGCTAAAACATTGAGAAAATAGTCGTGTTATTTTTTGCTGCGGGCATCTCAGATACTTTTGCGGAAGGAAATTCAGAGTAAAACCTGAAGCATATATTAAATGAGTGAAAAAAACACAATTGTTTGGATAGCAAAGGGCTTTTGCGATTCATTAGTTGATGTTTTTCATTTGCAAACACATAATAGCTCGGCCTGCGACATGTGTCCATCACTCATCCCATTTTGCTATTTGAAATGTCAATCAAACACTAGCCACCGAGTTGATCGAAACATTTAAATAAATATATATTACAAGTAAAATGAATGACATTATAAGGCGGCTGCCTTTGGTGAATTAGATGCGGATTTTCTGACAAGAAACTCTTTTGTATATGTTTGTGTTCAATGGTCGATCAATATCTTAAAGAGAGGTTTGCCTTTCTCCTTTAAAAATGAAACTCCGCTCAAATGCTGAGTGAGTTTTGATGTTATTAAAAGTATTTTTAATTTGCGGCTTAAAGCTACTAACTGAATAATCACAAATCTATTAACTGAATTAATTGAAGAAGACAGTGAATCGTGAAGCAAAATGAATTGAGACAAAAACTTTTAAAGTTAAATAGTCTGTCTTTGTAGTGAGCAGTTGACCATCTCATTTCTTTTAATCTGAGAGGATCTAAGATTTTTGCTTGATCAAATAACTCCGGAAGAGGGAACGGTTTTAGTGCTGGGAGCAAGTGTATCCGAAAAGTTCTCTTTTTAAGGCAGGTGAGAGAATAGAAGGTGCAGTCTTGACGTTGGGCCAACTGGGACAAGTAGGGGATGTGCCGGGGTCAACAGGGAGCAGGGAGTGTGCCGGGGAAATAAGTAATTCGAGAGTTAAGGGAGAGATGGGTTAATAAAAATCTTTCTAAGTTAATTTACAATCCTAAAGAAATGCAAATCGAAATTTGACTGTCTCGTTCACGAAATGCTTTTGATACGGTGAGCGTCAACCATCACTAAACAAGCAATCAGATTCCATTCATGCTAAAGTTTTTGTTTGACCTCACACCTTTTGTATTCTAGCACTAAAAATGTAAATATCTTAATGTCAACTATCGTTTAACAGTTATTTTTATGCAAAAGTTGTTTTGACCTAACGCCCGTTATATTTAAATTGCGAATTACCATTAAAGTTTAACCTTGATAATGGAGTCATGTTTGACTCCGAAACGTCGGATATTGTTGTAAATTTTCATTCTTAATACGATTTCTAAATCGACCTTACTTATCAGTCGTATTGCAGTTAAAAATTGGACAAGACAAGGACAAGAACAAGGACGAAGACAAAGGCAGACTAGGACTAGGACAAGAAAAAAAAACAGGAACAAGGACAAGGACGAGGACAACGACAAGGACGAGGACGAGGACTAAGACAAGGTCAAGGACAAGGACAAGGACAAGAAAAAGGACAGGGACAAGGACGAGGACAAGGACGAGGACAAAACAAGGACAAGGACAAGGACAAAAGACAAGGACAAGGACAAGGACAAGGATGAGGACAAGGACAAGGACAAGGACAAGGATGAGGACAAGGACAAGGACAA
>JAOBRD020249974.1:0-16847 GCA_027575215.2 Hydrozoanthus sils
TTATAGCCTATACAAGAATAACATAAAGAAAACAATACGCGTATTATTACAAAACAATTAACTTATTCTCCACGGTGGTTTTAACTGATTTTAGGTCGCCCATTTCCTTTCTTCCAAAACTCTAAGCTATTGTTGATTGCAGTTTCTGGGACGATTGATGCCATTTAACTTCTTAGCTCTTCAAACTCTTTGCCAAGTTCCTTCACTTGAGAATTTGAATCACCAAAAGAACGTAAAAGAAGCAGCCTTGTTTAACATTCAAGGTGAAGAACAACATTTTTTAGTTTACAAAACATGTCTTGTTCATGTCTCTGAACATCTTCATAGTTTAGTTTTAACTTGGACTAAAGTTACACACACTGTTTATGAAATTCCTGCTAGTTTAATAGTTTTTTTTTAGTATATACCAGCTTGGCTACGCGCGATTTCATCGGTTTAGAAAAAATAGATGTGAGACAATATTTACCTCCGAAATAGTAGATAACGAGACCGCCACAAAATGGCGGACGGAAGTAGTCGCTTTGCGACAGTTTCGGATCACGAAGTTGAAAAAGATTGCTTTTAAAACACAGGATATTTAAAATAGTCTAAAGAAATTAAGTTTTACGCCATTTACGATATTTTGTAGATGCCAAGTGATAAAAGTGTTTTTTTTCCTTCAAGTTAAAATTTTTTGTTTTATGAAAGGAAGTATACTAAAACACTTATTCTACTTCAGTTTCGGTGGATAGTGGCTTAATGAGTGTCTACCTCGCGCCTTCGGCGCTCAATAGATATTCTGTCACTATCCACCTCTATTGAAGTAGAATAAGTGTTAATTGTTCCATTGATATTTAACTAGCAGGGATTTCAATAATTATTGTGATAATTGTATTTGCCATAATTAATTACCGCAGCTAGTCTTTATAAACAGTGTATGTAAATTTAGTCCCGGTTACAACTGAAGATGTTCAGAGACATGGACGACAACATATTCTTTAAACTAAAAAAAGTTCTCTTTACCTAAAAGAATTCAAATCATTATTTCCTTTTCTCAACTTTTGTATATAATCTTTTTCAGCCTTGTTAATTACTTTGTCTAGATACTTACGAATTGAGTTGATTGCTCATTTTCCCTAGAATTTTATTTTTACGCCAGAACTCTCGTCAGGCGTGTGCGCCCGGCCGCTCTAATCAATTTACTGAACAGTCATTCGCAAAAAATAGGAGGCTACAGGTAGCATTAACTCGCGGCCCGTCTTAACACAACTTATTTTTTTTTTAAAACTATCTTTCCTATCTTTTCTATCTCTTTTCCAAAAAAGTCTTTTGCCATACAGTTCTTAAATATGCTGGATTTATGTTCAAGCGCTACAGCCAAGTTCAACAAGAGTGTAATAGTCTTTTTCCTGAGAGTTTTGGTGCGGCTTTGTTGTTTAATGATCAGGTCCGTCTTGTTAATTTTTCTCTTTCGCCAGGCCGCAATTCTTATAACAAAATAACAAAGAAAACCATTAAGAATTGCTACCTAAAATCAATTAAGGTTTTGATTCATTATGTACCTACTTTTTCTATACTTATATGTGCTTATCTTTATTATTTATATTATCAAAGTTTACGAAGTACTGTTATATCTTTGGGCCAAGACAGTAAATAAAGTCATTACATTATTATTGATACAAATATATTTTTACGTTGTTGGATCAATTTGTACTATTTCCGAGTGTTTCAATACCTCAAATACCATAAATATATTTAAAATACGCTTGATTTATATTTTTAACTTACTAGTGTCTTTTTCTACAAAACATGTTGTGATAGCTCTTATTTCATTCATATTCTTTTTGGTTGCTAGGGTAACGGATGGTGTACCGGAAGTGGCTATTCAATGAGAAAGTATGGAGGATTGCGACACGAATTTAATTTGATACTGTGCATCATGGCATTCTCATAAAGAAATTAGGAAGCAGTGGTATACGCGGAACAGCCAAAGACTGGTTTACATCTTATTTAATCAATAGAAAGCATTTTGTCTCCCTAAATAATACTTCCTCTTATTCACACGATGTAACTTGTGGAGTACCGCAAGGATCTGTCTTAGGTCCTATTTTATTTCTTATCTATATCAACGATTTCCGTAATTGCTGCGATCTATTTAGTTTTCACCAATTTGCAGATGACTCCAATTTATTCTACAAACACCGTGATTTAAAAGGTATGGAGAATAATGTAAGCAACGAGCTAACCAATATATACACATGGTTGTGCGCTAACAATAATAAAGGTGCTCTTGATCATTCAGAGCTTTACTCACTTAGCACGGATCAATGAATAAAGATAAAAGTTTGATGCGTTGTTGTTTGTTTGCTTACCGAATAAACTAAGAAGGTATTTAAATTCTATGCGAATCAGCCTTCTATCCACATGAATCCTGTGAACCAGCTTCGAGCTCGCATCTTGAAACATACAGAGAAGATTTGATTTTTTAATCCGCCGAACCTGAAACCGGATATTTCAGTACATGCTGACCCCATAAACTCGCTTTTCCAGGAGATCGATTGACTTAAAGTCTATCACAGTTTTTAGTTCGTTCTTGCATATTCGTATGGATGTTTAACCCGAACCGAAACGATTTCCGGCTGTGTGGGAAAGCAGGTATTTTCAGTAGTATCATCGTACCCAGAGTCGAGTTGGGATTCGTGAGGACGGGCCTGAATTCAAAGTAAAAGTACGTGAGGTAACGAAATGGCTTTTTTATCCAGTAAAGATAAGACATTGCGACAGTATAAAACGCGACGTGGTAAAAAGTATGAAGGATTAAAAGTCTGAAATATTATGAACGTTTCGACGTCATTCTCCGGCAAGCAAAGAGTGACAAAAGTTGTAAGTACGATTGTATTAAAAGGAAGAATCGAAAATAACTTGACAAGTAATTAAGCATAACATGCAGCTGGTAGCATTTCAGAACTTTGACTTTAGCGATTTATCATGTCGCGCAATGTTTTATAACTACCCGTTTCTCAGTAACAGTAAGTGAAGTGCTGCGAGCTCAAATTATTTGCTTTCATCTGTTTTGTTTTGGTTTTGGGACGAAAGCGACGTAGATTCAATGCTAATTTTATTGTTAGTAAAAGTACTCATCAAGTTGATCATTGTTATAGCGACGTTAATCTAGACAACTTGCTTTTGTGGTTCTTTCAGCTCAGAAACTTCATTAGGCAACTGGCTAGGTTTGTTGCCATGGTACGGACGACTTTATCAGGAGCTTTTATCGAAAACCAACGCACTCAATAAGGTAAATAAGACAACAATTCCAAAGATTTTAGGTGCACTTAAATCAAGGCATCTCTCCCTCTATTAGTATCTAATCGACTGCGCGACAACCACAGCGAAACACGACACGAATATATTTGAGCCCGATTGTTCAAAGTTCCTAGCCACATAGCAAACTTTCCTCGAGGTTTTGGACGCGCGGGAAATTCTGCCTCCATTTTCTTCTCGCCCCATTTCCCGCGCGTCAAAAACCTCAAGAATTGATTACCTCACAGGCTACAGGTTTCCAAGCCAAGCCATGCGCAAGAATCACGAGAATAGAAAAAAAAATGTTAACTCTAGGTTCGGGCAAATCGTTTGGCGCATTTTTCCTATCAAAATTCAAGTTCAGCATTCGTTTTTTAAGTTGAACCTTCGTTTTTCAAGGTCGTTATTTGTTTTACAAGTTCGAAAGTTCAAAAACGAATGCCGTATTAAAAAACAAATGTTCAATAATGAATTTCGAATTTGTAAAACGATGACGAACTTGAAAAAGAATGTTGAATTTTGACAAGAAAAACGTGTCATGTAATACGGGTCTTTGAACAACCGGGCCAGATGCATTTTTTTGCCACACAGGCATTTTAAAAAAAAAGGCCGACCTATGTACCACATACTCACAAATTAAAATCATCTACAGCAGAGCTATAGCCAGTCGAAGAAATGCCGTTAAAACCTGTTATTTCAGTCGCGCCCAATCACCTACTTGGCGGCCAGATTAACCACAGAAAGCCTGCCAAGATTTAATTAGTGTTCAAATATTCAGATTCTCTTTCATTAACCAATTACTTATTTCATTTTGCTATTTGAAACAAAAAAAAAATCAAACATAAAAACCGTAGCGACTGTGGGAATTTTATGCAGAATGATATGTTCTCGAGTTTAACAGAAGATATTGTTCCCAAACGGACAACTAAGAAGTAGACTTGTCAAGATTTGTAACACATAAACTACAACTTTAAATTTTTTTGGAAACATGTTTCGGCAGTGTCATTTGTCTTCTTCAGTGTTTTATCGAAACTTGTATTCGTTGAACTGTATATATATGAAATTTAGCCTTATTGACAAATAATCTTTCGGAAACATTTTGACTGTGAAAACAATGAAATATTTAGGAGACAAAACGCTTAGTTATAGTCTGTCTTATCTTTAAAGCTTTACTGGAAACTTTTAATGATAATCCGTTAACAGTTCAAAAGTGCCTAGAAGATTCTGTAATAAATTGTAATCGCTTTTGCAAGCTGTCAAGATATTTTTTAATGTGAGCCGCTAAAATCACGGAATGCTAGGACACTGATGAATAGATCTTTATGAGTTGAGTTCTGAGTGACGTGACCATTCACTTAGCAACTGTGTTACAGAATAGAGAAAAGGAGTTATCGCTAGCTTCCAACCATGAAACATCTCCGTCAAGAACATCCACCATTAAAATAAGGTAATTTCCTGGCACCTCTGTCTTGCAAGTTACTGCGGCACTTGCAGCGCCACCTATTCCCTTACATATAGGAATATCTGTTGTTATTGTTATCGTTATTATCATCATTATTATTATTTTTATTGTTATTATTAAAAGTTTTTGAATGCAAGGCTACACTACTCTCGATTCTACGGTATGGCCAATACATTTACGCATGCGCACAACCGTTTCACCTGAGCAACTACTAAGCAAGAGAAAGAAGCAACCGTGAACAGCTGTTTCGTCCTAGTTAGGAATCATTAGCACAGTAAAGCTTGTAGAACACGAGCAAAGAGCTGCGAGGCGAGTTCAGAGAACTGCTTTAAGGCTATTTTGTTTTTATTATCATTATTATTATTATTATTATTATTATTATTATTTCTATTATCATTATCATCATCATCATCATTATTATTATTATTAATTTTCTTCTTCTTATTATTATTATTAAAATAATTTATACAAAGATGCCGAAACATGTTTGCGAAAAACCTGAAGTTGTCGTTTATACGGAAACATCGTAGTTTTCTTCAAGAGAAGGTTTTGAGCTTTGTGAGAAGACAGCAAATGGTTGAGATATTTCAGGGTAGAAAAAAGAACACTTTTGTAGAACAAAAGACCAATATTGTTACCCGACTCTTTTCTTGGTGTCTATTTGCCGCACATTCCTCATTAATTCAATAGTTTGCCTCCTGATTAGTCTACTCTTTTAAATATCAACAATTCCGAAAAAGATGGTGGTTGTAAATTGCGAGCCTTTCACCGCTAAAAGAAACTTGGGGAAGGTAACAGTTGAAGACCTCCCATCATTCACTGAACTATCACAGTTAAACCTCAAAACCTCACGGCTTCTCACAATGAATTACAATCTCGATAAACTACTCAATAGATCCAAAATTAAACTTTTGTGTTACCTTATCACCGTTTTTGCCTTTTTTTTGTTCAAATGTATAGCGACACTTTTAAGTGTTTAAAAATACTTAATATGCTATATGTTGCTATCTATTTTTGTTTTAGTTTATACACCCGTAATTTACAGTAGTAAAAAACGCTAATTATCACAATTTGTCAATTTGTTCTTGCTAGTATTCCTTGTGCTGCGTTGTCTTTGCTTTCAGACATTTTTATAAATATCCAGGTTTAAGACCTAGATTTCAGTTTTTTAAGTAAATTTTTGAAACATCAAGATTTTTGGATTTCAGAGGTTGGCAGGTCTGCAGTTGGTAAAACTCTTCCTTATACTAACAGCACCGTGTGTGTCAAATTTGAGGTTTATAGACCCTCTATAAGCCAATTTGATCATCTATTGATCCAACGATAGCAGAATATTCGTAAACGGTTGCCTGCATTTTATTCCTTCTCTATAAGCGTTTTTGGCAATTTTCGATATCTATGTGCTAGTAAGGAGTTGTGGGTAAATGTCACCATCTTTTGCTTAACCGTGGGTTAAGTTTAAGTTTCGCGATGGTTGAACAAAAAAAAGAGAGAATAACACAATACTTATAGTTCTTTAACTGTTTACCGTGATTTTATTCGCATGACCTATACAAACAAATAATTGTCTCTCAGTTGCAACAGGAGGACGAATATCGAACAACAATTCAGCCTCGCCATTTAAGTGCTTGGTGTAAGTTTATATTTAATTACCACTCGAGTTTGTAGTCAGTTATGCCACGTTTTTGCTTTAAAGAAGACATATTGGTCTAGGTGTCACATTGAGGGAACAAAAACTGTCAACAGTTGTTGAATTTATTGCTTACTCGGCGTCATTTATTTTACAGACAAACTTCCAGTTTTTTTAAGACAAAATAAAAAGATATGCACGAGTAATTTTCAAATTAGTCGTTTAGGTGCATGTTTAAGTATTTTTTTTCGTTGCTTTTTGAGACATTTCACCTGAGATTTTTCTACAGTTTAGTTAACAGTCTGATACCATGGCAGGAACAGGCAGAGAAATAGAGCTCTCCGCGGATATCTCAACGCCAAAGGCTTACGACAACCCTGCTTTTAAAGATTGTGATTCGAATGGAGAAACGGAAAACAGTAAGCTGAGTTTTAATTGGATATCTTTCATAAGTAACCAATAATCTTGAGAGTAATACGCACTATGATATATAGACATCTTGATTCAAAGTATAGTTTAATCTTAAATTGTTTGCTAACGCAATCATAATAGTTCCTGTTGTCCTATATAGTGCCATGTATACATACGATATGGGGAATCATCCAAGTTTCACAAAACATTAAACCCACACAAAGGAAAGGAAGAAATTCACTGGCCTTGGTCGGGTTCGAACCCACGATCTGCGAGATAGATCAACGCCGCTCTGAACAACAGAGCTACAGGGTCGGTTCAGGCCAAGAAATGTTGTCTAGCTGCAGCATACCGTATATGAACACAACGTGCTTCGAGTATAGGCCTTGCCATTGGATATGAAAAATAATCCGCCGGCGCGTCTCGTCGATCCACAAAGTCATTTGTCTATGCTGTAACGCATATTAACCATATTGAAAAATCTCGCACCTACTTTGTTTTCTCTTAATTCTCTTGTCATTAATGCCCGAATGAACACACGTCAGTCCATGCATGCTGATAAACATGCTGATGTTTCAGAAAAAGCCTGATATTTTGAAACTAGTTTTATAGAGTTGTACGTAGCATTAGTTGTATAAGTTTTTTTATATACTGTTTTTAACATTGTAGTTCAGTTTCTTAGCTACAATGTGTTCTTTAAACAGTCATTATTATCAACTATTTCATATGATTAATCTATACATACTGTAGACACCAAGACCAGGCTCAACGTTTCTCAGCCTCAAAATGAAAGCGCAGTCGATCCTGAGATGACCGCAAAACCACAACCAAACAAACCTGGCAAACAAACAGCCTTGGTGAATTCAACTTTGAACGTGGTTGCAAATGTTGCGAGTGCTGGCAATTTGAAAAACAGAGTTGAACTTTCTTGGAGAAATGTTGATGTTTTTGCTAATATCGAGAGGGGCTCTGCAATCAAACGGTTTTTGTGTAAACGTAGATCCGACACTCCACAGATAAAGCAAATTTTGTTCAATGGTAAGGTCACATTGTTATTGTGTCTTGTTAATTACTGTCGAACTTCGTTGAAAGTAAAATAATTGATAGCTTTAAGGTACGTAGTTCTTGGTGTTGTTTATTAAAAGAGCAACACTTGTAGTTAGTCGGGGAAGAATTTCAAGTATTATGTTTTTGATGAGTGTAGGTTCATAAGTTCATAAAATGCTTTCGAAAAAAAATCAAACTGAAGTAATACTATGAGAATTTTTTCTTTCTTTCTTTAAATTGCTTTTTAAAAGGCAGTTTAGTTCTTTCTAAATGCACTGTTAAGTTTAGGAGCATTTACAGCTGTTATGAAAGACATTTGCACAATTTTGTAGGTTAACGTGATATTGTAAAGGTTTTGAGTCCTTTAAAGTAAATTACGCACTTGACTTTAGTTTTGTCCGTATGTATCTCACCGCTTACTAATTAACAATTAGACTATTGTTTTTGTAAAAGTTCACTGTGATCTCAATGCACTAAACAATAATAAGTAAAGCGTCAAAACTGTTTTATTAATATTGTGCTTACATCAGGTCGCCCAAGGTTTACATCCAAAGGGTGCGCGCGATGTTAGAAATTTAATTCCGTATTCTGTAGCCATTTTAGTTTTCTGTGGAACTGCTTCTTCAATTAATTTTTCAATGTCTTGGTCGGAGATATCGGCAAATTGTCGTGCCGCCACTTTTGCCGGGTTTGGAGGGATTTTGTTGACGTTTCTTGTTACATTTGACAAGCTTTGTGATTGGTCAAAGTTATAGAAGTTGAACCTTGTTTTGCTTACAATACACACCTTGTTTTGCTTACAATACACACCTTGTTTTGCTTACAACACACACCTCGGTTTGCTTACAATACACACCTTGTTTTGCTTACAACACACACCTTGGTTTGCTTACAACACACACCTTGGTTTGCTTACAATACACACCTTGTTTTGCTTACAACACACACAGCTCGGTTTGCTTACAACACACACCTTGTTTTGCTTACAACACACACCTTGTTTTGCTTACAATACACACCTTGTTTGCTTACAATACACACCTTGTTTTGCTTACAACACACACCTTGGTTTGTTTACAATACACACCTTGTTTTGCTTACAATACACACCTTGTTTTGCTTACAACACACACCTTGGTTTGCTTACAATACACACCTTGTTTTGCTTACAACACACACCTTGGTTTACTTACAACACACACCTCGGTTTGCTTACAATACACACCTTTTGCTTATTTTACAACACACACCTTGTTTTGCTTACAATACACACCTTGTTTTGCTTACAATACACACCTTGTTTTGCTTACAACACACACCTTGTTTTGCTTACAACAAACATTGTTTTGCTACAACACACACCTTGTTTTGCTTACAATACACACTTTGTTCTGCTTAGAGTGGCCTTGTTGTCTAATTGCTAGCACTAGACGTATTCCTAGACGTATTGTAGCAGTTGAATCTTGGGGGACGTTCGAGAAATGTAGAAAACACTCGCCTACGGTCCGTCTTTTGAAAATCCCAGTCCTGTTTTATCACAGTCTAATACACAGCTTATACAGGTTTCTTATTATTTGTCACATAACCATGTTATTTGATGTATTTGCAGTGGAGGGGAAGGCGGAACAAGGAACACTAATGGCTGTGATGGGTTCAAGGTGATCTAACTTAATTTCCAATGATCTTTATGTAGTTAATGTTGTGACATTGCAAAAGCGGTCTCTTTCAACCGCACGTGGTTTAATACTTGTCAACAGCTAATCAACGTCTATTGTTCTTAAAAACGTGGATCTTCAGTTGTTTGTAACTGTAATAAGTCTTCGCTGGCTTTGTAACTGGCTTTTGCTAGAATTGTAATCGTGGGCTCCCTGCTCTGACCATGGCTGTTAGCGGATGTTTGGGATTGTAGTTTGTAAAACCAGCTACTCTCTCGACAGAAACTACAATCAGGTCTTAGCAGGGACTACCTGAGCTAACCCCAAATAAATTTTTCCGTTACAATGTTAAGCCTCTCCTTATTTGCGTAATAGCTTTGTTTTCCCCTTATTTAAAAAAAATAAATGAAACTGGAAATTGTCCCAACGGAACGCCAGCTTGTGTCACCCTCTCTGATCCCATTAAGCTAAAGAGTTATTTAAAATTCTTAAACCTCGATTTTGCATCTTAATCGAACTACATGGATTTTACGTATTGAATACGCATTCAATACCCGAACATTGTAAGGAACTAACTTCAGGACAAGTGTATACATATAGCATATAACTTGTGGCAATCAGGGCCGGCGGAACGCTTTTGCAAGTGGGGCGGCTATAAGAGGCAAATGAAAGAAAACGAGTCGCATAGCATATCGTTTTGTATGAAATATTTTTTGTTGAAACTACTCTGTACACCGCTGGATTGCTCGTTCAAATTCAAGTTTTTAAAAATGCTTAAATCACCATAAAATTGGCCGAAAAAGTGGAGCGGCCGTAGCCACCCCTATTCCGCCGGCCTTGGCAATGGCATTTGTTAAAAGAGAAAAACTGCGAATCATTTCTTATTCCTTCTGTTGTTAAGTTAAGGACGAAGTTCAGTAAAGTCTAAACTAGCTCTCGATCCCGACCCTCAGCTTGTTCTTAATTTGATCTAACTGAGCCTCGTTGTTCTTATAAAGCTGTTCTTATGTAAAAAAAAGTAAAGCGTGTAATGTAATGGTTTTGAAAAGAATTATCGTTTATATGATATCTCTTAAAAACGTTGGAATAAGCCAAGACTTGAGTCTTGTATTACTATGTCTTTTTTTTTTGTCTGGGCGTTGTCAATATTTTAATACTCGTGTTTGAACGTTTCTTAGTGGTGCAGGCAAATCGACGCTGATGAATGTTCTGGCTCATCGCAATCTGGGAAGACTGCGAGTGTCTGGAAAGGTCAAAGTGAACGGCAAGACAATTGGCCGTGACATTACTACAATGTCTGCTTACGTGCAACAGGAAGATCTCTTTATCGGTACCCTGACAGTGAGAGAGCACCTGACCTTTCACGTACGACAATTCTATTTTTCTTACTATAATCCTTTAAATTTTGTAAATGCTTTCCTATGGTTTGCTTAACTTAAAGTGCTAAAATTCATCCAAAGGCTTTGGATTTGCAGCAGGTTTCAAAAATTTGACTGTTTGCCTACAAACCTTGTAATGTCATCAGTTGAAACATTAAGTATTTTATCATTAAAATATCTCAAGATAATTCGACAAATTTTTTTCACCCCTATTCCTCATTTAGCAATGTCTATCCACTGAGACAAATTGTTTTCTGTCATAGGCATTTTAACGACCGTAAAAATTTACCCTTTTTAGAATCTTAGTTGTGTGACCGTCAAGGTTTTACGATTTGTTTTCAGTATTTTATAAATCTTAGAATAAGTGTCAGAAACGTTGACGCTGAAACGTACCATTCGGGAATGGCAAGTTTTTCCATCCTCCTGAATTGTGTTAAAGTTAACCAGAGGATTAACCCTCTAACTAAATATACTAGCTGTTAGTCTTTGTATTTTACAGGCTCTACTGAGAATGGATCCGCATGTCTCAAGAAAACTAAGAATACAAAGAGTTGAAGAGGTTTTGAAACAGGTACATAAGTGTCTTTGGCTTAAGTTGTTCCTTGAGATTTGAATGGGCTTGTAATTAGGCCTTGATGTTTAAGGTGGGCTGGACTCAGTGTAACTTGGGGGGGGGGGTCCATAGCAAGTGTAACAGCACACAGTACAACAATTTTTTTAAATATCTAGCTTTTTTTAAACGAATAAACTTTTGGAAACGTTATGAAAATCGTCTGCAAAAAAAATGAAATGTTCGAGAGAATTATACAGAGTTGTTTAGCGCTCAGTTGGAGTTTGTCTTTTCTACACAGCTTTAATGTAATCTTGTAATGACAATCAATTATCAGTTAAGAACTTTGGAGAGGATTCTTTATTGAATTGTAATCGGTTTTAAAAGCTGCCAAGAGGTCCTGTCGGTGAACCAATAAATACACAAAGTAACTGGTCTAAAAGAGAAATCACGGAATGCTCAAGCATGAATAGATCTTAGTTACGAGTTGAGTTCTGAGTGACGTGTTTCAGAGGAACATTTACTTGGCAACTGTGTAAAAGATTAGAGTGAGAAGTTATCGCTAGCTTCCAATGATGCAACATCTCCGTGAACTGAACGTCCACCATTTAAATAAGAACATCCACATAACAACTGTAAAATAGATTTGAGGCCTCCAACCATGTAGTATCTCGGTGAAAACGTCCACTATTAAAAAAAGGCCTATTCCGGGTCCTTAAGTCGCCTTAAATCGCCTTAAGTCGCAGTCATTTTCACCCCATTTTTCGTTAAATCGCCCTAAGTCGCAATTAGTCGCTCTAAATCGCGGCGACTCAAGGACCCAGAGAAGGCCTTAAAATAAGGTGCTTTCCTAGCACCTCTGTTTGGCGAGTTATAGGGGGCTACACTATAACAAAACCCCGTCTCCCAAATGCTCGTTTGTTGGGAGGAGCATTGGTGACGAGTCGAAAAAACGGCTGCGAGAAAGAATATTATAAGCAGACCATGTCTTTTTACATGAGTCTACAACCAGGTCTTGAGAGTTTACTAGAATCTACTAGAATAATTGTAATTAAGAAATGAGATGCGAGCGGGAAGTTTGTGAACTTTTTCTTGCAGCTTGGCTTGCAAAAATGTGCGAATACCATGATTGGAATTCCAGGAAGAATCTTGGGTATATCAGGAGGTGAAAAGAAGCGACTCTCGTTCGCTTCAGAGGTGAGATCCCAAATAAAGGTAATAATTTTAAAATCGAATTCTGGACAATGGATTTTAGTACGAAAAGCAATCGATATCCATTTTCACGCACTCTGATTGGCTCCGGTAACTTGCGATATCCAAGACTTTTAGTTGAGTCAAAATGACTTCAAACGTTTCGTCAACTATAGACAGGAAACTTCGTTTTGAATAAAGAAGCCTTTGTAACAAACACGAAAAGGGCAACAAAATTCGGCTTTTTGGTTTTAAATCGTAAGGAGCCGTCAGAAAATCGATCTAATAACGCTTAACGTCAAATTGACGTTGGGGAGGGAGGAGGTTCATTGGTTTGGGATTGACGTTAAAAAAAAATAGAAAAAAAACCCAAAGGAAATGGTGAGAAAAAGCAACAACTGATATTTGAACAAGAAGTTAAAAGCAGCTGTTATAAAACTTGTTCTACCATCACTATTACATTAGTTGACTTTTAAAAGTGCAAACATCATACTTTGTAATAAATGGTGATCACAATATGTACCTGTATGTTCACCTCCTGAATGCAGACTGCTGTATACAAGAGGAAACGGCAAAATTGGTCGCTTCTTCGATGGACGATTATTGATATAGATGGTGTGTGCATCGACAGAGGGTATAATTTTGTGTTTAACGTGAACTGTGTCGATGCACTTCGATAGGCCGTTCGACTGTTCAAACAGCCATTTCAATAGACATGCATTCACTGAAGACAGTTGTCAGGTCGTGAGTCGTTCTGTGCTGTTTTTGAAATGAAAACACAGGATTGACGTTAAGGGAGGGGGGAAGGGGTCAGCTCTTGACGTTAAGTGTTAACAAATTGATTTTCCGACAACCCGGCTAAGAATAAAATATGTGTCTTGCAGACTTTGCTGAAAATCTGCGAGAGTGCTCTTCAAAAAAATCCCGAAGAGTGTAAGCGAGCGTGCCAGAAATAGGAAAAAGTTAAATTTATTTTGTTTCATTGGAGATAATGTTCATTTTTATCCCAATGTCTTGGTAAATACTATGACAGCTTTCCCCTTCAGGGTGGATGACTAGTACTAGATATATACCTCGACGCTTCGCCTCCTCTACTTACCTTTTTCTTCCCTGTTTTTCCTTTGAGGGTCCTTTGCAACTCACCCCTTTGTCTCTTCTGTTGCATTGCTTCTTCCCAGGTCCTTACTCGACCACCGTTGCTGTTTGCGGATGAGCCGACGTCTGGGCTTGACGCTTTCATGGCCATGAGTGTTGTTTCAAAGCTAAAGAAACTGGCTTCTGAAGGCCACACAATCATTTGCTCGATACACCAACCTTCTTCGGAGTTGTACGAAATGTTTGACAGGTATTACTAAGGGATCTCATTTGCTGGCCGTGGCTTTGCTGCCCGCAGCTGCTAGCTGCGCTTGGTAACCAAACCTCGGGAAAATGAGCGTCTACTTTTGTTAATAGTGAAAAATAATCAGATACATTAGCGGAAATTGAACAGCAGCTCTGTCTAAAAGTCTAGCTGTGATTAGAAACTCAAAAAAGAAAAGAAGAAGACCAGAAAGAAATAAAAAATGAAAAAAGAAATGAAAAGGAAAAGGAGAAAGAAGGAAAGAAAAAAAAGGAACCAAAAAAGAACGAAAGAAACTGATAAACGAAAGAAATAAAAAGAAACCAAAGAAAGAAAAAATTAAAAAAAAAGAAAGGAAAAAAGTAAACAAAAAGAACAAAGAAAAAAATCAAAAAAGAAAGATGAAAGAAAGAAAGAATAAAGAGAGAAAGAAAGAAAGAAGAACCAAAGCACCAGAAAAAAGAAATAAAAAAGAAATAAAGAGAAAAAGACAAAAAAAAGACAAATAGAAAGATGGTAAAAAAAAGAAAGCACTAGAAAAAGAAAAAAAGAGAGAAAGAGAGAAGCAAACAAAGAAAGAAAGAAAGAAGGAAAGAAAAAAGGAAAGAATGAAAATTAGAAAAAACAGGAAAAGAAAAAAGAAAAAAGAGAAAAAGAAAACATGAGAAAATGAAAAACAATGGAAGAAAAAAGAAAGATCGAACGAAAAACGGAAAGAAACAAAGAAAATAAAAAAGAAAAAACAAAGGAAAATGGTAAGGAAGTAAGAAAAAAGAAGAAAATGAAAATAAGAATGAGAAAAAATGGAAAGAAAAAAAAAGAAAGGATGGACAGATTAGGGGTGTCTATTGCTCTGTTGTTGTTACTTTTTTGTACTTTCAGAATAATGCTGGTGGCCGAAGGACGTTTGGCATACATTGGAAGCAGGGAGGGAGCAATTGCACATTTCGCCAGGTAATGTTTGACTTGTACAGTTTAGGGAGTGAATACTTTAAAATGTGCTCGTGGGCGGAGGTAGAGGGATTGTTTGTACCCCCTCTCCCTACCCCCCCCCTCTCCCCCCGCGGAACTAATATGATTATGGCAGGCTTGCGCTTTCCTTAAAGATCTTGCACACTTTTTAAAAAAGTGCTTGTCATTGCAATTGGAGTTTTTTAGCCATTTTGTTCTGTTTACGTCACTTTGTGATTTTGCTACCATCGCCTTTGGCAAACCTAACTCATCCGAAGGACTGGGAAGGAAGGGAGAGCTGACATCTTTTAGTTACTAAATTTGACAGGATCAGAGGGGAGGGGTGAAAATCCTTATACGTCTAAGGAGGGGGGGGGGTGGAGCTAGGTGGTGGAAAATGTAGATGGGTAAGTGGATATTCTTATACGCTGTATCCACCGGCTTTTCGTTAACTTTTTCAAAACAATCAATGGAAAGTAAGAAAAATGCAAGCATGGAGTTAACTCGAGGAAGCCTAGTAATCCAGGCGCGGCCCGTACAGCCCAGGTCAATTTATGAACAAATTAACAAACATCTTTTTGGCCGGAAATTCACACAGGTTCGGTTACGAGTGCCCCGTGAATTACAATCCAGCCGACCATTTCGTGATGACCTTGTCTGTTGTTCCTGGAGAAGAGACGGAAAGCCGAGAACGAATTAAGGTAAGAATCTTGCTAATTTATTTATTGTCATTGATAAAAACGATAAGAGTTGCATTAATGTTGTCAATATTATTATTATTAGTAGTAGCAGTAGCATTAGCAGTAGTTGTTGTTGTAGTAGTAGTAGTAGTTGTTGTTGTTGTTGTTGTTGTTGTTGTAATAAGCACTTATCTGATAATTGTTTTAGTATATGCCAAGTCAGTCGAATAAGTTCAGGCGAGAGTTGGTGTTTGAACCTAATTTATCAATTTAAAATTTTCAAAAGAAAGTAAGAAAAACTTTAATCGTTGTACTTTTTCTTAAAATTATATACATTCCAAACTTAGTGGACCTTTTTTGTGTTTAAAAGGAATGGCTCAATCGTTTATTTCGTGAATTTCCTCTTCCGAGACTGCAACGAACGAGTCGCCATTTCGACAGCTTTCTCAAAACAGTAATTATCCTTGAATATTTACTGTTTCAGGAACCAATCAGAGCGCGTAAAAAAGCTATTCACTGACTTGTTATGTACTAATAGTATATATTCTAGATATACCCATGCAGATAGCACAATAAATGAGTGAAGGTGAAACACTCAAAAGCTTCTTCATTTATTTTTACAGCTTTTGTGCGATGGATACGAGCAGCAAAACCAAAACACGAAAGCGTCAAAAACTCGGAGAAAGGTAAAAACTTTTCAAACTTCAATAAAAGATAGTGACCACGTCAGAAACTCCATCTTGTTTTGTAGATATCTGGTTTGATGGCTCCTAAAATAATTTCAGAGTTTTCTCACAAAACTTGTCGACTTTTCTTTATTGCTGTAATTTTATTTGTTTTATTATTGTAAATACTGTTGTAGACAACGGCCTTCAGATAGCTATATTTCCATTGGTAACTACAACGTAATCTTCGATTAAACGGCGCTTATTCGAGGTGCGGTGCTCATTTAAGGAGCGGTGCTTATTTAAGGGGCGGTGTTCTATTAAGGTGCGGTGCTCTATTAAGGTTCAGTGCTCTATTAAGGTGCGGTGCTCATTTAAGGTGCGGTGCTCATTTAAGGTGCGGTGCTCATTTAGGGTGCAGTGCGTATTTTAAGGTGCGGTGTTCATTCGAGGTGCGGTGCTCATTTAAGGTGCGGTGCTCATTCGAGGTGCGGTGGTCATTTAAGGTGCGGTGCGTATTTTTAGGTGCGTTGTTCATTCGAGGTGCGGTGCTCATTTAAGGTGCGGTGCTCATTTAAGGTGCGGTGTTCATTCGAGGTGCGGTGCTC
>JAOBRD020250078.1:0-24160 GCA_027575215.2 Hydrozoanthus sils
AAAACTCCTATTCAAAAGTTATTGTGGTTAACCAAAAATTTATTGGGGGGCGGGGCTGCCCCCCTTACCAATTTATTGGGGGGGCAGTGCCCCCCCGTTCTGCCGCCCATGTAGTGTACTAGTTTTAATTGGTTTTATTCCTTTAGTTTGCAGCTAGACATTGAACACTACTCAGACTTCGTGATGCAGTTCCAAGGTGAGTGAAATACGGTAAAAGTACAAAGCAATTATTTTTCAATGCATACATTAACTAGTACCTCGGTCAATAGTTTGCAGCCAAGTAAGTGAGTGAGACTATGAGTGAATTTACCTGACTTCAAAGTAGTCATCGCCGGCTTAAATCCTTTTACCATGAAAGTAAACTTCTGGGTTTTGTTAACTGCATTAGGCAAAAATGTGAGTTATATTCCCTGCTTTTGAGATGTCATAGATGTTTTATTTTCGGTATAATAATAACAAACATTTTGATGTATCCCCGAAATGCGCCTTAAATGATTTTAGTTATACAGTCGAAGTTTTGATAGGACAGACATCAACAGTATACCATAAAGTTACTGCATTATCAAGAAAATGTGAGTTATATTCCCTGCTTTTGAGATGTCATAAGTTATATATTTTTAGGCAACGAGGAAACGTTGAGAAGGTGGCAAAAAAGTCACAGAGAAGCTGAAGCGTTTATGAAAAAGGTGAGCGTTCTTTAAAGCAATAGAACTAGCTTTAATGACATTTTGTACTATTTTTCTTTTAGAACCATATTTGAACCTCTCTCCGTACATTTCTTCAAATTTTTACTATTTTGTTATTCAAGTTGAGTTTCAAACGGAACGTAAAAGTTTGTCTTCAGACGAATTTTGAGGTGAGACCTAGCGGAACTTTAGTTTGATGAGAAAGATTATTTATTTACTAAGGGAGCAACCTTTGATCAGTTCTTTAAGTCAAAACATGTAATTATTTTACCAACAAGTATCGTGTTGTCAACCAGTATGTGATGAAGACACCATGACTATTATAAATAATGGTCAGTGCGTTTTTTTATCATACTACAATCATTCTTTTTATCGAATAAATTAACACTAATACCTGACATTTTGATGTCACTGACATTATAATCCGAGTAAATTTAAGGGTTAACTTAATTAGTTACTTTAACTCATCAACAACCCCAGTTACTTTAACCCATCAGCAACCCCAGAAAGTGTAATAGGAATTGTGAGACAAAGGATTTGAAAACAAAAATGACATGTAAAACGAAAATGTTTATCATAGAATCTTTTAAAATTAGCTAAAATCCGCAGTTCCCAGGGGTGAAGTCGAACAATACAAAAAGACAAAAACACAGTCAATTGATGCCAGTGGCATCAAACTGAATAACTCAGGTTCTAGCGTTAAGTTTTCCAATAAAATGTATATCAACAGTTGTTTGATCTACAATCATTCTTTCTGGTTTATTCGTACCGTGAGTAGGTGCATATACTAGAACTGGAACAGAAGGCCGAGATGCTTCAAACCAGGACAGCAGAGTTCCAAAAGACACAGGAAATATTATCGAGAGAAAGACCTGAATTACCCTCAGACAGAATGTATGTTGAAAAATCATATGCACGTTTGTAAAACATTGTGAACAAGTTAGCAAAGTTAGGTTTTTGTTTTGACATAATCTATATCAGACCAAAACAAAATTCCTGAAGACTCAATGGATTTTGACATTCTATTTACCGAACTCGGGCTCTGGCAAAGGCCTTCGATGACAGCTTGTACTATACTTTTATTCAGGGTTTCCTTATAAAATTTTGAAGAGAGTTATTTAGTGAAAATAGTTTTTAAATGTTTTGCTTTCCAGTTTTTGGCAAAGTTTTTCTTCTTATAGTATAGTGGTATTTTTTTGTCAAAAAACTAAGAATCCTTTAGGTTTTATGATAATGCAATAAGTTGTAGTTAATTGCTCCCCACGTATCTGAAATTATGACGATCGAATCTCTGTAACATCGTATACCGGATTACTCCTACCGATCGTTCTTGTTCGAGAATCCGAAAGGATAACTCCTTCAACCTTTAGACTTATTCAAAGAATAATCGGGAGTTTGCGATAACTTTCCAGCATGATTCTTGAATTACTTCAGAAAGATTGTAAAACCTAAAATATTCTTGAGTTCTTTTGTATGTAATGAAAAACTCCTAAGAGACTCTTGGAAAAGTAAAACTTAAGTCCCTATAAATGTTTTAAAAAGTTATAGCGATTAATATATTTATGAACAAATGTTAATGTTTAGGTTCGAACTTTAAAAATTCAAATAGTTGCAAACGATGTGAAAGTGACCACAAGACAGAATCTTGTAGAGCATTGTAAATATTGGTGTTTAAACAAACCATAAACCGTCTAAGGTATGCCCTGTTTTCTGCGCAAAAAGTTCGGCAGAAGCTTCTTTTGAATTACTTACAAAAGTTTCAAACTAAAACTGCAATCAGTTGCCTCTGGTTTTGAAAAACCTCTGCCACACATACAATCTGTGGTTGTCAATCGCCAATTCTGGCATTATAAATGGCTCTGATTCTTCTAATATATTTTTTAAAATTTAGTGTTGGTGAAAAGTAACCACCAAAATTTCTTACGCAGCCCATGTGTTACGACAATTTAGAAACTTTGGATCTAATAATAACACGTGGTATACAGTAGCGTATTGGCTGTATTCGGTAATATTACACCGAAACACCTTT
Organism: Hydrozoanthus sils; assembly: GCA_027575215.2. Taxonomy (NCBI): domain Eukaryota; kingdom Metazoa; phylum Cnidaria; class Anthozoa; order Zoantharia; family Hydrozoanthidae; genus Hydrozoanthus; species Hydrozoanthus sils. The sequence goes on from JAOBRD020250078.1 coordinate 2,716, forward strand.
CATGAACTATACATGCTATTCACTTTTGGAAACATACTCTATGAATGATACTTCACGTTCTTTCTTGCTTTATCAAGAATGGCATCGTCGGAACTCTTCTCTAATTCATGTATGTTTATGGTTACGAAATATACTTACGATTGAGGGTTAAGAAAGTTGTCTAGGGTAGTAAGTTCCGATTCGGAAGCACAAGTTAAGAAATAAATGAGTTTCCAAATAACTAGAGTTTTACTGTTTCCTTTTTAGACTTAGTGAAGCTATCAAGCTGTATGACGAGCTACGAAGTTCACAAGGTAAATTATTTGATAGACCTAATCCGCTTTTTACGTCACGGTCTGTCACGTGGTTCTGAATTGAGTAATAAAATACACCGAGAGACGTAATGTGATGCACAAAGGCCTGTTATGTTTGCGTTTTTTTTAACGTTGTTGGCAACAGATGGTTTTTTGTTTCATAACTTTTCGAAGGATAAATAAATTGCAAAATGTAAAACCTTAAAGATATCTTGCCTCACGTAAGAAAAAACGGTTGAGATGTGATGCTTGTCCATTTCCACACCCTTTGAAGTGTTGTTCTATTTCATTTCCTGAATGACGAAGCAAACAATGCTATATTTTTGTCTAAATAACCTTCTTTCTGCATCACTACTGTTCGTCGCTTTATTGTTTACACAATTCAGATCACCTGGTTGACCATAGATAAATGAAAGTTGGGCAATCACCAAACGATTGATGTTTGGTGATTGCTCAGTCAATCTTACACTGTTAGTCAAGCTAGTTTGCTTCCTATATACTGATAGCTACAGTAGCTAGTGCTAAACAAGCCAGAACTAGTCGCACAAGTCTACAGGCCTATCAAATAGGCAGCATAAAAGTTTATTCGGAGAATAGCTTTTGGATGTAACATTTTAAGTCATTACCACTCTGTGTAGTACCCCGTAAAAATAAAAAGAATTTTCAACTCACCAGTTGTGTTTTTTTAAGACTAAGGGGTTTAACCTAGCTTTAGTGGACAGTAAACGAATGTTCAGTGCCCTGTCGAGTTTTCACGGTACATTTAACCATTCTGTTTTTCCATCCATGTATTTTTAGACAAAACGAAACTGGAGAATTGTTTCAAGCCATGTCAGATCGTGGTGAGGTGCAAGGATGAAGTAGATAGGCTACACAAAGAGGTTTACACTAATTTAAGGTATAAAGCACTTGTGTTCTTGCAACAGTGGTCTGATTATTTGCTTGGTGGCATTGAGATAAGGTTTTGTCAGAGCTAATTTTGTTGTCTTCGCAAAAGAACATATTTTTAGTTATCTTTTTTGGAAAAGAAAAAGATCTACAATTTTTGTGCGTTACCTGATGACTTACCGACACGATTATGATATACACGTCTGCAGTGTACGTCGTTAGTTAAAAACGTACAGGGAATGTAGACATTTCTTTGAAATAGTCAGAACTGTCAAAAGAATCAGCTTTATTGCCTTGTTCGGATTGTTTCATCAGCTTGCATTTATTGTAAAATTATCCAGTAGAATAGAAAACGTCTTCCTATTTAAGCAATTTAGCAAAAAGCTTTTATTTCTTCGATAACAAACCACAGTTTCACGTTGTTGCGTCAGACGTCAACATGGCGGCCTCCATGGCATTGACTAGCGCTTTCTTTACTCATTTTTGCAGAATATTAATAAATGAATCGTTTTAGAAAGTACTGAATTTTTCAATTCCAAACCGATGTTTTTAAACATATAAAAAAATAATTTTGTAGCGCAGGTTCCCTTTAAAGAGCACATGACACGAGATCAGTTTTTCAATTTTCAAAAAATATACTATAAAAAAACATTGGTTTGCCAAGTTTGAGAAACATACGATGAAAGTACGCCAAGATGTGGCGTGTAGAATTTTGAATTTTTCCCGCTAAAAGTGCCCCTCCAAAAGACCAACAATACGACGTAACAAGTCACGTGTGTTATGCTTAGTCCATCCCAAATCGACTTTAAAACATCTGTAACTAATAGAGTTTCTATCGAAAACTCTAGCAGGTACGGATGTTTTAAAATCGACTTATCTCTTTACTTCGTGGCACCATAGCAGATGTTACCACCTGCTTTATGTTTGAGGTTAGATCTGCTTAACGCGTCTAAGGACATTTCAAAAAAAGTGCTAGTTCAACAAAAATAGTATTTTGACAAATCTTTAGGCCTATAGCTAAGGTAACCTAAAAGTTTGAAATACTACTGCTTTCTCTCCGACTGCTTTTTCACAACTCGATTTATGTATTTTGTACTCTGTAAACACACCTATTTTGATATCTGCAAACAGTATAGTTTAAACTTCCTTTGTTTCTTAGTTAAATACTTAATGTGCTAACTGATTGCGAATCGCTCTTCATTTATAGAAATGTCCTTGCATGCAGACGAGACGCAGAACTGTTGATACCACAATTGCAAATCCAGCTGGACTTGCTAACTGAACAGCAAAAACACCTTCAAGAGGTATAATACACTTTCATAACACACAGATGCTAGGTATTGTATATTAAGATAAACTAAGATTTGGTGAACTTTTTATGAAACTAAAGGATGGGATCCACGAGTCAGTTGCGCTTTTTCATACGAGTTTTATAATGCAATTCTACAGCTAGAAGACAAACTTTATAAAACGGTTTTAAATAACTTGAGCGAGTGGTCAGTTTAAGCAGTTTTTCCATCAAATAGCTTTAGTAGTAACAAAAAATGACAATATCCACTGCTCTTAAAGTTCAAAGAATCCAGAAACGTCTGTTTTTTTGTCATGGAAGGGCTTTCGTTGTGCAAAACTGTTTGTCGCAAAGAACAAATCACAAATTATCTCAGTTTCAATCTCCGGGCATACACTCAATTGCTCTAAATTTTTGTGTCATGCATGAATTAACTCCGTCACTCAAGTAAGAGTTCTTTTTGTTAGTTTTTTGTTCTTTTGCGGTAAGAATTAAGTAGCTCACTACTGACACTGTGTACCCTGTTTAACAATACTCGATACCCTTTTTGCTTCCTAGTTTCAGCAGCAGAGACAAAGAGATATATGGAATTTGGCTTTCTTAAAAGAAAAGGTAAGGCACTGTTTCTGATTTGTTGACCCTAACAGCCCTTAATACGACAAATACGTCAGTAGTTTCCTCAGTTTCATCAATATCCATTTTCCCATTTCTTAATGTCATATTTTGTGTATGATATATAAGGAGAAGTTTCATTTTGATAAACTTGCTGAGGTTCAAAGGATTAATCCGTTCATTTCTAATAGTAGAAGTTGTTTTGTAGCTTATTTTAGGTGCAAGTTAGGTTAATTTTGTTTTGTGTCTTACAAATTTTGTGGTAGTTGACCACGGATTTCATTCTCTCAAGAATAGAACGGTCACCCATTTTACATTGATATGATTGGGCGGGAACACAGGTACAAATGAATAAGACAGATACATGTTTTGAGGGTATTTAATTAGGTGTGGAAGACCCCTGAGAGTTTATTCATCTGTAACTCAAGACACAACTTTCGACGGATCCATGATAAACGCTTGAGCCTGACACTTTGATGCTTCTAACTACGGGAAAATTCTGGTGTTGCGATTTGTTCTTTTCAGTCGCTTCTTTTCTACGTTGTAGTCAAACCACTAAACTATGCAAGTTGTTGATTCTTTAACGAGTACAAATTATTTGCAGGTTCATTCGTATGTTAGACCAGAAAAGACTTCCTTAGAATCATAAGATATTCTGCGTTCGATTTCAAAGTCGTTTTGAAGGTGTTTGATACCTTCCGTTTGGAAGTCTTTAACAGCTTCATTATAAATCTCTTTTTCAACGTGCTTGGTCAGACAGTGCATATAGGCCACATCTCTTATCAGTCATTAAACCTGTAGGTAAGAAGATGTGACCAATAACACAGTTGGGAACGTTTATCTTTCTCTGTAGGACATGACCAGTTCAAGCTCAAGTTCCTTGAGTGCTGCTAGTGTTATTGTTGTCGACGAAAATACTAGGAGTATGCAGAGGTAAGATGGAGAACACATCTGGTATACATCGTACTTTCTTTGACCCCACCCTCCAACAAGTCTTCCTTAAAGATCAGAGGATCTCCTTCGACAAAATACCGTAATAAACGAATCTAGTTCAGTAATCATCTTTGTGTCCAGGCTTTTCTCTTACTACTAGTCATAGGGTCGGTTTCTTCCCCAACGGCCCTGGAAGTGAGGTAGGTCGTTTCGTATAAGTGAGACTATTTGTTAATCTCTTGATTACTCAGCACCGTTTATGCTAGTAATCAAGAGATTAAGCATAAAATAATGCTATATATAACATCCGTTCGCTTCGCTTCTCGTATTAGGTTAACGGAAATGCTGGATTCGTTGAAAGCTTCTGATGAGTTGGTAAGTTTCGAAATTAACAGAACTGAAAAGTCTCCATTTTTCCATGTTGGAAGGGAACAGAGGACAATAAACTCAGACTACACCTATCGGCGTTTCATCCATTTATAAGAAGTTTGCATTTTTCTTCTTAACACTGAATAGTTTCTCAAATAATAGAAAGGTAATGAAGAAGTTCGAAGAAAATTTTAGATTAGGCTAGAGGTACACTTACCTTGAAGGATAATTGTAATTCTCTAAACCATACGGAACATTAGTACCTTATTAGTCCTTAGACCCTACTCCTCGCTTCGTGTCCTCTGGCTAGTTTTCGCGCCCTTCTTCTGATGTAAAATACTGAATTTTGTACCGAAGAAAGAGAGGCTTGGCAATGCTGTGGATCGGCATTTTATACACCTTTGAATTTTCTTAACAATGGTTACCTTGCAACGTGGACAACCTGCGTATGCGTATGGTGAAAAAGAATCTCAAATTCTACTTTATCTAATGACGAATTCTGAAGCAGTATGACAATCTGCATGATATGTTTGCCTGATGGAGCGTATGAGTGATGCAGAACATGTTACGGAACCAATAAAAGTAGTTCAAGCTTGATGTTTGTTTTTTTTGTTTTATTGGAGAATTAGAATTTGTCTTGGTTTTTACTAACAGTGTTTGTTGTTTTTAATTCACAGGAATTGGATTGGAGCTTTCCGGAAGACAGCGGGACAGACCCTTCATAGAAGGAGAAGAAATGTAACTTTGGAACACTCGAATGATGACCGTCAACATATGCTCATAATAGGTGCATCATACCAACTGTTGATATAGCCTAAAACAACAAAAAAAATCATTTGTAAGCTCGAAAGGCGCCATCCATCTAGCTTCTGAGGCTAAGCAAAAACCGACGAACCTCGTGTGGCTGAATTTTGCGGATTTTTTATAATTTATAGAACTGTTAATTACTTGCCTACAATATCAAATAGTTTGGTCTTGAAAAATACGATTACAATGGTCACTGTTGGTATCTTAAACCGGAGGTAATGCTATTTTGAGGGCAATCTCCTTTACCCTTGTTGCAAGTTTTCACCTAACTATCACCTGGCTTTTTGGGTTTAGGAAGTGTTTTCTCTTTGCATATCCCTCTTCAATTTTTTGGTCGTAGAAAGTCGCCGATTCAAGGATGGATTTATAGAAAATTGGTTTATTCATTTACATCTTTGATTACGTCTTCACTCTCTCGAAAATCATATAACATGTTTAAAGAGGAAATCGCAAAGTCTCTGATAAACGGTAGTTCATTGAATATTCTGAATTTAAAGAGAACGGGCCCTGATGGATGTTTTACTTAGCTAGCCAGGTATGTAGTATAAGAAGCTGAATACAAAGGAGTTTTAGAAATCTCGTTAAAAAGAATCTACTGAGAGTTTTAGATACACAGTGTATTGTTAAGTAGTGGCGTAATATGTTTCATTCTTGTACATGCATGCATCAAATGCATTAAAGTTTGTAAATTCGATCATTTTATTTGAGTTATAAGTCCTTCAAAACCCTGCGCTCCTTTGCGGCGTAGTCAAAAATCATGGCCCAGCTTTGGAAAAGAATTTGAAGTAACTATGACTGTAAGATGCAAACTTAATCTCGTACCCAGATCTTTTCAACCCTCGGGACCCTCGGTTGAGAAGATCTGGGTACGAGATTAGTGCAAACTTTTTTATCTCGTTTAGTTGTTTCCACGGAGGCCAACCGGAAATCAAATTTCAGTAGTTCAAGCGTACTTACACACGCCATGTTGCCATGGTGATTGTCAAGGAGGCCGACAAAATGCTTTAACTTCCGTGGCGATCGCCATGACCGCATGACGTATGCAAGTGCACGTCAACTACTGATATTTGATTTCCGTATGGCCTCCGTGGCAACACGGACGTCTGATGCTTTAGGTCTCTAATATTATTGTGATTAAAACATAAAGAATTGTTTTGCGCGCTTTTTGTTTGAGGAGAGCGTGCGTCTCTTAAACAATTAGACTGTAGGTCTACGAGTCGGAGTCAATAATCAATGAGGCGCGAAAGGACGAACTGACTGTCAGATTCATAGAAAACGACGAGTAGTCCACTTGTTTTCGTAGAAACCAATTAGTAAACTACCTTCGAATTTAAACCAATAAAGACGAGTGTTTGAAGAATCCGCCGATGTTTTTTTGTTTAAAACACCAGAAATTTCGCTACTTGCTGTCTATCGTTCAATAAACAATGAGTAGGTTAGCCAAGCAGATTGCAGAATTCGTGACACTATGCTAGCTGGTTTATACTAAAAGTCGATAGACGCGCAGCTGGACAATCGCAACACGAGGTTGCTATTTTTGCACTTTTAAGCACTCAGTATCGTGTTATTGGATGAACGTGCTTCTCAAACGCACTCTCTGAACTTCCTACGTACATCCATAACACCATAGACACACGATATCCATGAACATTTATTAATCATTAAATGACATTAAATGGTAGTTGCTTGCCAGCAAACTCAAATTAGACGAAAGTTAAACAGTTTTCTAAATGGCAGCTAAAATTTGGCAGGAGCTCGCCAAAATAAGATCTAACAATATGAGAGTTGGCAACATCAACTTCTGTTGCATCGAGGACCTTTTGTTGACTGCTGCTGGTCTGAGCCGCCTCTAAAGATGGCACCGACGTTGTTAGATCAGTACTGCATTTCAATTTTTTCTTATTTTAAAACCTAAAACATCTCCCAAAAACCCCTCAATATAAACACTACACATATCCTTTAAAATGCTCTTGTTATCAGCCATATTGCGCCATATTACTGCTAACGCCTAAACCTGTCCAAAAATCAATGTTTTGAACATTTTGCACCCCAACACTTTACTCCTTTCCTGTATGGTCTCCACTCGCCCCCAACCAAGTTTTTAATGAACTTTGAATTCCCACTCCTCTCAGACAATCCTTTTTTGCAGTTTAAAAAACGGACTCTAAAAGTTCTGGTCGACACCTTTCTCTTCCTACTCTACTGAAGGCTTTGTCTTTCACCCAAAGTCCTGACTGAACCGTAATTAGTTGTAAACCAGTCTCAAAAACAGTTAAGAACAACTTAGTTTACTTTTACGCAGTGACTCGAAGACCTCACTCATAGTGTACTATGAGGTTTTATGATGTTTTTATGTACGATACAACACAGAACATTGTGGTCTGTCTGTCGTAAAAGTAAAGTGGTGCATTTATATAGCGCCGTTTCCATGTGAATGCACAAAGGCGCTTTACAATGATCAGTTGATTTTGTAATACGTTGCAAGTTTTAAAGAGCTATGACACAAGATCAGTTTTTCAATTTTCAAAAAGTATACTGTTAAAAACATTAGTTGCCAAGTTTGAGAAAGATACGTTGAAAGTACGCCAAGATACGGCGTGTAGAATTGTGATTTTTTCCCGCTAAAAGTGTCCCCTCCAAAGACCAGCAATATGACGTGACAGGTCATGTGCGTCTCGCCTCAGTCCATCTAACTGGTGCCACGAAGTAAAGAGATAAGTTGATTATAACATTCGTTACTGCTAGAGTTTTCGATAGAAACTCTGTTAGTTACAGATGTTTTAAAGTCGATTTTGGATGGACTGAGGCGAGACGCACGTGACCTGTTACGTCAGATTGTTGGACACTTTTAGTGGGAAACATTCAAAATTCTACACGCCGTACCTTGGCGTGCTTTCATCGTACGTTTCTCATACTTGGCAAACCAATGTTTTTTTATAGTATACTTTTTAAAACTGAAAAACTGATCTCGTGCCATATGTTCTTTAAGGTGTACGAAAGCTAAGTATTTTGTCAAGAAAAGCAACCGGAAGGCGTCAAAAAACGCTTTTCTGCTTTGAATTTATTTAGCGCGTTTGGCCAGGCGTTTCCAGGTGATGTCGTTCTTTGTCGTTCTTTTATGCTGGCATTTATTTGAAGCGAGCCGCTCATTTATTGAAATAGGCGAGGGAGCCTGGGGATGACTGTTGAGTCCTGCAAAATGTCGGTCAGCGGATAGTTCCACTTGTGACTATTTCGACGCCATCTTGGTTGGTTGTTTTCTTGTAATTATAATCGCAGTTTTATAAGAAAATTGCTAAAAGCTGACATAAGATTGAGGTAACAATCGTTAAGTTTTAGAAAAAGAACTTCATAAAGATGGCATCTGCAGCTGTGAGGGCGCCGATCTACTCGACAGCGGGAGCTATACCGATTAAAAATGACAAAGGTAAGTTGCTTAGTTGCACTAGAACGGCGTTTTGTCTTAGGACGAACTTTCTATTCCTTTCCCCGGTCCTATATTATTACTAAAACAGAACGAGTAAATCAAAGTTGTGTCTAACGTCGCATCGTCACATTATATGTTCAGTAGTTTTCACACATGTCTTCAGTTTTAGATGGGTATATATAAATTCTGTAGAGCTGGCAGCCAGTTACAAAACTTATAACAATGAAGTGACTTGGCTGCAGTTTTAGATTTTTGTAAAAATTAAAGATGTGAAAACTACAATATTTAATAAACTTTGAAATATCTTTGTATAAAGAAATGCCAAGCAAATAGCAAAGCAGATTTTTATAGGAAACATCTGATTGTTTGTTTATGCAAGGCATAAAATGGGAATGCTTTTTCTATCGCACTAAGAATGTTTTTGTCAGCAAATCGCCTAGGTTTTTACAGAACATTTATTATTTTAAATGAGTTCTAAATAGCTGGCAGTCAGCAAAATTGAAGCACTCGTTACAGTCCTTTGAAATTATTTTTTGATACACGGTAGTTTAGTTCCCAGAAAAACTTTGATTTCTGTGATTTTAATGGTTGCCAGCCATTCAACAATTTTGTTATGAAACAAGTTGTTAATGGTTGTTGGTTTGAAATAAATTATTTCTGAGTGGAAAGACAGTGTTTGCTTCATTTGGATTGTCTAGAAATCAAGTTAAAGGCACACTGTATGCGTACTACATGATATAAGTAACCGCTGTTCAATTTTCATTCAAACGCTGGTGCACAAGATGCTTGCTAGCAATATGGCGGAAAGCAAGGAGTATGGTTCCATTATGGAAGACACAGCATCTGTGTTGGAAAACAGAGCAGTGGACTTGACGATTCTCACAGTTTTGACTTCCCACTTTAATGCACTCCATTTATGAATATGCAAATAAATTAATTGAACTAAAGCACCACAATACAATTTCACGACGCCATACTGGAATTTTTGATTTTGTTAACTAGTTTTTTCAAAGTTAGCTAGCTCTGTGCGCATGCTCCAGAAAGTGCGTGTTGAGCCTTTAAATAGAAGACATTTGATAGCCTTGAGGCTACAGTTATTTAAAAAATCATACATAAACTATGTCTATTGATAACAGTTTCAATTTCTGGTACATGGGTAATTTTATAACTTTTTGGTTTGTTTGTTTTGAAAAGGTGAAATCACAATGCAGAAGGTGAAGGTGTCTCGTTATGTTGCTGGCAAACGTCCTGATTATGCAAAGCATTCTGATGAGGAGGAAGAATCAGATGAAGAAGTTCTTCTAGGAGAAACGTTCATGAGACACAGAGACATTGATGATGAAGAAATTGAAAAGGTGCAGATTCTTTTAAAATTGGAACTCAAAATTATGTTTCTGGAGTTTGTTTTGAGCTGCAGTATTTACTTCTTGCTTTGAAACAGATGAATCTTCAGGAAAACAACAAATTCTTTCATTCCCTTTTTGTGGGTAGAAAATCTATGAGCATCAGAATGGACTTGGGGCAAAAAGTGTACATAGAAAGTCATTTCATCCAATCATAACACTGGTCATCCAAATATTGACTAAATGTCAGTTATTACAAAGTACTAGGTTTACATTTCCTTGACACATGTTTAACAATCAGAACTGGTACGATTTCTTTGAAAATTGGCACACGGTGAACACTCATTTTTTTCTGCAAACTTGAAATATTGTAAGCTGATTTAACACTCAAGTAATAAAAAATAAAATTGAAATTTCTACTGAAAAAGTATAATGTGTGTAGTCGTAAAAAAAGTTGAATTCTCAACTAAGGCACCTCAAACCCAATTTGTTACTGTTAAAGTTATTGATTAGATATAATTATTATCTCTCGTTACTTACCATATAGGTGTATGAAAAGGCAGAACAAACTGACAGACGATTGAGACGTCTCCAGGAAAGAGTTAGAGAGGAAAATGAAGATGAAGATGTGTAAGTTAGAAAGATAAATTATAATAATAATAGACAAATGAAAACATTTGATATCTTGATCATTCCTTTTGTAAAATCTACTTAGTAAAATAAAAACATGATATATGTTTATTTTCTAAACAGTTTGTCTCTTTACTGAATGTTTCAACACTGAAGTTAATACAAACTTAAGGAAAAGTCATATCTTGTAACATAAATTTTTGACATTGTATATACATGTATAATATTTTCAGTCTGTTGTGTTTCTTGCCCTGATCTTTCTAGCACTGAAGTTCGCCACAGAAGGTTACACGAACCAGAAGTTGTTGCAGTTGGAGATGAGGAAATGTCTGGAGAAGAGGTAGCTATGGCTGTTGTTGTAACTTCTCACATCACAATAACTCTTTGTGGAATATCATAGTAGTGTTTGTAAATTAACTCTGCAGAAAGTTTCTCCCCCCCCCGTTTCCTCCTTCCCCCCTTCTTCACATCCCCTACAAACATGCATTGCTTACTCATTTCAAATTTAAAGTGCTTTTTAGTTATTCTCAGTTATGCAGAACTTAGAGCTTATCTAGCTATATTGTCGTGATTTAAATCGTTTTAGGTAAGAAACTTAAAAACATATAAACTGAATAGAGAAAACAAATAAACTGTATCAATCGGAATTCAGTTCCAGGCATGTGACCTTCAGTCCCTACGCTTAAATGTCATCTTTGATATTTTAAACTTCTGCTTTTTCATTTTATGGTGTTCAAAAGATTATTGATTAAGTACTATCATAAATTTCAATAACAGTAGCATGTCAGTTTGGATATTGCAAAAATGAAAAAAGGATGATTTTGTTTTCATTCTTGTGTTCTTACTTCATCAGAAAAGTCAGCAAAACAACCTCTTTGACAATAATTAAGCAAGTGTCTCATGAGCTGCACAAATCGCTTCTCTTTGAGTAGTGTGATTTTGTTTTAGGTAAAAAGATTTTAATTTTTCCTTCAATTATTAAGTGCCTCTCTAATTTAAATGCCGGAAGGATAAAATAATTTTTTTCGTATCTCGGTTTAAGAGCCAATAAAATCTGAAATCATTCTTTTTCTGGCACTTGAACTAAAACAATTATGGTAGGAGCTGATAATTGAGATTGAGTGAACCAATCAGAATGTTAGATAAATTTGCAAAAATTGAGTTTGAAAATTTAACAATGATAGTTGTTCAAAATTGCAATTTCAAAAATAAAAACATCTTCATTTTAGATTTTATAGTAAGTATTTTAAATAATAATATACGTAATTTTGATTATAGTAATTTAAAGTTGACACTGTGGATAACCAGTCTGAACCAGGGCCCAGTTCCTCAAAACCCTGATTAACTTAACCAAGGGTTAACAATCTTAACAAAGCCAACTGGTTGTCATGGTAATTAACCCTGAGTTAGCACTAATTTGGTTTTGAGGACCGAACTAGGCCCTGAGCTCTGTTCTTATGTTAAGCTTGTTTGTTCTTTCATTAGATAAAGAAGTATTATAATTATATGGTTCTAGTCATAATTATATTATCATGATTGTCATCGTCATTCTTGTTATTAAATGTCATTCTTGTTATTAAATATCTTGGCTGTTTGTATAGGACGATGGTGAGTTGAGAAGACATTTACCTGATATGGAGGAAAGTAGTGACGAAGAAGAAATGGACGAAGAGGTATAAAAGGAATATTTATGTAGTTCAGTATATTACTTTGTCCTTTGAAATTTTAGAATTAGAAAGAAAATCAGATAGCTAAAGAATGATATTGTTACTGTTTTCAAATTGTCATACTGTATGACAAGTTGCTTTTTGTAATTAGAATATGAGACAGTTTTAAGACTTGTTTTGCCAAAATTGTAGTAGTGTGTATAGAAAACAAGTTTATGCTAGCTATTAATTTTATTTTCTTATTGATTCTGCCATTATACACACAATGTAGAACCTATGAGAAATAGAATACCATGAACCTGTTTCTATATATACTACAGCTACTGTTTTGGCCAAACAAGTCTAACAACTGTCAGTATAAATTTTATGCTGATATCTGGTTCAAAGCCATTACTTTTAAATGTATTAATTTTTTATTCTTACAGTGTGACTGTTAGCAAAGAATATGAATTTATAAACAAACTGCTAGAAATGTTTTTCTTTGGTTTCTTTAGTTTCTGTTTATTTACTTTGACCGGTTAATGTTAATATCTGCCTTAGAAGCCTTCTATATTTTGCAAATGTAAGACATACATGTATGGTTGTGCTTATAATTATTGAGATTAGCTGCATGTCCAAAATAACTGCCAATAAACCCAGTAGATATTCTTCAAAATCCAAAACTGTGCTATAGCATAAAATATATGACTAGAATTCTTTTTTAGCATGCATTTTGTAACTTAGCCTCGACCATTTACATTCAATAGTGTTGCTCATGATTCAAGAATCTTTGTTAGCTTGAAGACAATGCAGTTTACAAAGATTCTTGAGATAAATGCCTCCAGTGGCCAAGCAAGAACAGACCACAACACTGCGTCAGTACTCTGTTCTTATTGATAAGTGTGTACCGTTTTTTTAAGTCCCCCACTTGGAGACAAAATAATTATGCTTTAAAAACAAACCTGTCCACAGATGAGATAGTTGTGAATGACTGGTGAAAGTGTAATTCTTTTAACTACTGTATAACTAATGTTGACATTAAGATGAGCAGGTTTACTGTAACTTGGCAACCCATCAGCCAGAGGGATTTTGCTAAACTATGATCTTTTGGAAGAGTTGGAAAGTAATTAATAAATTTAGTGTCTTACGTATGCTGATATTTGCTCAACTTCAGGCGCAAGATAGAAGGAGAAAGCTACTGAGAGAAAGAGCATTACAGAAGGAGGCAGAGAGGGATCTTTTGGACTTGGAGGAGGAAAAATCAGAGGAGGAGGAAGAAGAGGTGAGTAAATTCTACCAAATGAATTATGAGAACTTACATGTAGAATAATAATTTACTTGCTAATTTTACTTTCAGTGATGGTTTGGCCGGTTTTTTTATGTCTGTGTTAGAGTAAGTTATAAAAATAATATACTTCCATAGGAGTTTCAAAATCTTGTTATCTATTTAGGATTAGGTTATAACTACTTAGTTTGTAAAAACTATGTATTTGAAAGTCTCAAGTGTAACAATGGGCTAACAATGCTTATTTTAGGTTAAAAATCTTCAAGTATCTTTAAGATTAAAAAATAATTTGGCAGTCTCTCTTCAGCCAAAGTCTTTATGGTATGACAGGATACAGTACCATAGTTTTATGGCTCAGATATTTTTCAGATAATTCACAAATTATCTGTTTATTATGAATTCATATTATAACTAATTTATTTTTAGTCATCAGAATATGAAGAATACTCAGACTCAGAGGAAGAAACAGGACCAAGGTTAAAGCCAGTGTTTGTGAGAAAGTAAGAAATTATTTAGTATGAATAGATAGCATTTCCAAACTACCGGCATCACATATTAAAATACTGTAAAAATTAGTATTAAGCAATAATTGTATAATATGTATGTGAGTTTTTGTTGTTGGTAATTACTATAAGTTAATCCTCTTGCACTCATACCGAGTTTATCAACATCTTGACCCTCCTTACACTGACAATGTAAATAAAGTCGTTTGAATACAAGATTATTTTGATCAGGACTCTTGTGATTTTTGAGTTCCTCTGAACCAGTTCACAGGAAGTATCTGGATACACAAAAGACTGGAAGTTTTGTTTAAGAGTTAACTTTGTGGTTAGCAAAACATTTGAAACTAAATAATAAAATTATAATACATGTTTACTGTTTGTAGAAGTGATCGTGTAACAGTCCAAGAAAGAGAAAAAATGGAGTTTGATGCAACACAGGAGGAAGAAAAGAAAAAGAAGATTTTAGAGGAAAGAAGGAAGACTTCACGAAAAGTAAGTAGTTAATCTAGATTTTAATGGTCAACATTTAACTGTTAGAAACTGTTCTTTACTTAGTTCTATATTATTCTTAGTTTGGATCAGAAGTAACTGGTAACACGACATAAAGGCATATATATAATAAATTGTGCAAAATTGATTTTTAGATAATTATAGTTAATGCCAAAAACTTGATATACTCTTAGTACCTAGTATAACCATGTGGTTATGCAAATGCTGTCGAATTGTGATTGAAGTGGAACAAGGCCAATAGATTTTTCGCAAGTTCAGTTATTCTATTTGAAAGCCAAGGATCCTGTTTCAAATGACAAATTTATACGAACAAGCTTTAATAATAATTTATTGTCAACATGAAAACAAACATGTGTTGTATAATTTTTGTAACTTATATACGAGCTGAATTGGAACACCATTTGAATTTACTATTTAAAGAATATGGCCTTCCCATAAAAGAACCAAAAGCACTCTTTAACTTTAACAAATCCATGAAAGATAAAAAAAAAAGGAATGCCAAGAAAGATTACCCATGAAATCCTTGCGTGCGCAACTCTTAACCAGTCTTGACTGAGCAAGTCTGTGGAAAGATCCATCCTGCCGGACAAAGATTCAGAAATAAATGACACAGAGCACAGAAAAAAGACAGATATCTCAAAGAAGTAGGGTTGCAGCCATTTGCCATTGAACACAAAAAAATCTGTCAAGAAAAATAAGGTCACAACCACCAGTTACGTTCAAGCGAGTGTACATAATATTATATACTCAGAAGGACAAATTATTTCAATCTCAAAACAAACAGCAAAACACAAAAAATGTCAATACTCAACTGTAGGTTTTGCTGCAAAAATCAACAACATGCCAGATGCTGGCAGATGAATTGCACAAACAACCCTAGGGCTATACTGTAATTTTTTTCTGCAGTGCTGGCTGTGTATGCTAGAACGGTATAGGAACAGTCAGTACAAGGGTGCTTTAAGGCTCACAGTAAAGGAGGAACTTGGAAGGACCCTAAAAATAGTTGGAACCTGAGTGTTAGCAGCTGGGGAAAGCTGTTTTTGCCTTATTGGACCTCGTGGGTACAACTTAGCTAACAAAATAATAAGCTCAAACTCCCACAGAAAGAGGTAAACAAGAATGGAAGCATAATGATAATGCTGATTTTTATATCTCCAGTTATGAAGGTCCCACAAGCAAATAAACATAGCCAATTTTTTAATTGATTAATTTAATTTATTAGTTTTAAATACAACATTTTGTTTGCAACTTATATTTTTCAACTCAATTTTCAGTTGGTAGAAGAATTAATCAAGAAAGAACTTCAAGAAGAACAAGGAGGTAATTTCACAGCTAAGAACTAGCCTTAAAGTAATTTTTCCAAATTGCATTTTAATTATACCAGCTATTTTAAAATGTATTAAATATTTGGTTCTCCGGATCCTGAATAACTTGTAAAGCAACATTTTAATCTCTGTAGAGATTTTTGGATGACATGTAAAATAATTATAATTTAGTAATTTATTTTTGCTGTGAATACTTATGTTTTCTTCTAAAACCATACAGAATGAACTTTTCTTGTTTTGGACCTATGTATACAGAGTTATCATAATTGTAAATCTGCGGCTGAAGCTCTTGATCAGGTACAACATGGACACATTGTAAATTCATGCTTTAACATAAAAATTATAGGTAACTGGTTTATGTGCTAGAAGTTATGCAGCAGTTGTTTAGGATTTAATAACAATGGCTTTTTTACCATCCTACAATAAACCGTGCTAAAGATATAACATTGAACATGGAAATGATGCAGTGGTTTACAGACATTGGTGTACCACCATGATTTCTACTACACCTTTTGCTGATCGTTTACGCAAAACGTACATTCATTTAGTCAACAGTTGAAACTATACGGCAAATCAACATTCATTAGCACTTTCACAAACTTCATTCGTGCGAACGAACTTTCAATAATGTAATTTGCATTGTACCAATATTTAATAGCATCTACAGACGAACAGTTGCACCTTTGGACAGTCAAAGATAACAAGTGTACTTTCAATCTCACGAAAGGAAAATCATTAACACAAATTGAAAATTAATTGCATAGTACGACAATCAGTGGTGTGTTAGAGACATACAGTAGTGCAATTTGCATAGAGACACACAATCAGTTGCACCTTAATTTACACAATTGTTTGCACGAAGCTGTCAATCATTAACGTGAACTGACAAATATTGGTATTTTAAAACAAACATTTGGAAAAAAAGGTAATCATTGGTGACATTCATCATAGGAAAGTGAATTTCATAATGCTGAACAAGAATACAAGAGTATACACAAAATCGTTTGTATGCTATTTTCATGCCCAATATTTACTAAAACAGATATAATATCAAGAACATCAAAACACTGTACGCTTTCATCATCTTTTTTATCAGGTCTCATATTTTTATGTAAGTTTTTTTCTCGTCTTGCACTCTCGGATTTTCTCATAAAATTTCTTGCATTCTCGGCTTTTTGGCAGAGCTCGTCTTAAAATTTATTTAGTGCCTCAGTATTTTATGTACACAATTCTCGGATTTTAAAAAAGGCAGTCTCGGCATTGCAGACAGTGTCAGGCTTACTATTCGCTATGCCTACTGTAGAGAGAAAGAACCAAAGAAAATTTTGCCACCAAGAACAGAATCTAACTTAAACAGCGACAATAAATATTTGAGCCTTCTGGTTAAAATTAATGATTGCCAATAATATCGGATGGAACTGATCAACGGCAAGAAATGTTGTTGCATGACACTTGTGAGGGGGGAAGAGGGTCACGAAGAGACCACAATCGGAGGATCAAATCATGCATAGAGTGTATACATAGATGATGAAATGAGAAATTGTTTGAATGACATTTTAAAAAGAAAATTGTCAGCTAACACTAACACGCATAAATAAAAAACGGAGCCGTCTTCCAAAAAACCCGGCAATTCATGACCACGACTTTTACAAAATGTTAAAGTACATTGAACTGAAATAGCCATTTTGAATTTACTTTTTCCTTAGTTGATTGTCATTTCTACCCTAATGTTTGCCAGTTCACTTAATGATTTACCATTCGTACCAACGATTGTATAAAGGTGCAATTGATTGAGTGTCTCTATGCAAATTGCACTATTGTATGTCTCTAAAACGCCATTGATTGTCGTATTATGCAATTGATTTTCTATTTATGTTAATGATTTTCCATTCGCGAGACTGAAAGTATACTTGTTATCTTTGACTATCCAAAGGTGCAATTGTTCGTCCATTGACGCTATTGAATGTTGGTACAATGCAAAAAGCGTTATTGAGAGTTTGTTCATGTTAATGAAGCTTATGAAAGTGCTAATAAATGTCTATTTGCCGTATAGTTTCAACTGTTGATGTAAATGAATGTACGTTTTAAGTAAATGAACAGCAAAATGTGCAATAATGAGTTCAGTCAAGTTAATGAAAATAGTTTCAATACTAAATGTTGTGCTTGCTTTGCCCTCAGTTGATAATGAAGAAGATGTTGTGATAACTGATGATGAAAATGATGAAGTAGATGTAAGTATCGTCCATCATTTGCTATCTTTTCTCTCTACACCCATTATCTCTTTTTTGTCACAATAATTTTGCATTTAACTTGTTTATTATTTTACTTGTCTTTACTTCATCCATAGTATGAGGCATGGAAGGTTCGAGAACTTAAAAGAATTAAAAGAGACAGAGAGGAGAGGGAACAGTAAGTGTATTATATATTGTATGTTTGTTCAACTCAGATGTCAAAAGGTTACATGTGCAATGGTCCTTAGGTTGTGCATAACTTTTTGATACTGTATTTTATTTAAGAAATCCTTATTTGTTGCTTGAAATGGAAGAGATAATTGAAGGGTCTAGTGCAAAATTGACGTAAATGACTTTTGATAGAGTTGCCGTTTCTCCGTAGTAGAGTTTAGGATTTCATACAAATTCACTAGTAACGTAGTTTTCGCACTAGACCCTTCAATTATAACTACTGAAAAACAAAGATACATGTATGAACAAGCTGATCATAGATGTTTAGCCTTGTGTTATTTCAAAAGTTAATAGTAACCTAAAAACTGGCTTATACACAAAAGCAGTTAGGAATCCTAACTGGTTGAAGGCAGACCAGTTGGTTGTTTACAAGCGCGGTGGATTTGACTCTGGGATCACCAAAGCCAAATCCTGTCGGTGGCCAAATGTGAACCCAGGACAACAGCATACAGCCTGAGACCCTAGCCACTGGCTCTACAGACTAGTAGTTTAGATTTTTTCATGAAGTTTGGCAGCTTTACTGCTTTTGAAACATTTGTAATAAATGTGATGATGTTTCAGGTTGGAAAAGGAGAGACTGGAGATTGAAAGAATCCACAGTATGACAGAGGATGAGAGAAGAGCTGAGCAGAGAATAAATCCCAAGCAAATCACAAATAAAGCCTCCAAGGGCAAATACAAGTTTCTACAGAAATACTATCACCGTGGAGCATTCTTCATGGTAAGCGTATTTATGACTCATAGAACCATTTTATTATTGTTAAATCTGAGATGCCGCCACTGAACAAGGCTTGGAAAAGTTATGAACTTTTGGTCGAAACAACTGTCAAATCATGAAAAAGATGCTGAATAAGTATTATATTTTTAATACAGAGATTTCAGGTAAATTTCAGAGCAAAGGCAATGTTAATGGTATTTTCTTTCTATGAGAGGACACCTGTGAGGGATGTAATACATGATTGTGTGATAATTATTTCATGTACTTTTTGATTTAAATTATGGGTAAACAGAATCCTGCAATCTTATTGACTGCTGTTTACCCACTGCCGGCATTGGAAACGTTTTTTTTTATTTGTGGCTGTTTTATATTCCACGATCTTTTCAAAGTTTCTTACTAAGTTCGAAAAAAACATAAATGATAAATAAATTATTAACCTCATTTGCGCAGTCTTTACTAGAAAATCTCAGATCTCATTCTTAAGATACAAACGCCGCTACTCAGCTGGCTCTGTGCGTCAAGCCCTCGGCCTGCATGAAATTTTCTATTAAAGACATCACAATCACTTAACATTTATGTATTTTACGGTAACAACATCGCCAGAGGCAGTGGGGTGTAGAAATGTGAAGTGTTAAAGAACACCCTGAAACTTCAAACAACTCGTAGTTGGTTTTATCAAATTTGGTGTTGTGTTATCAGTGAGTCGGGTTATTAGTGATGAATTGTTTTCAATTGATTTAGGATGTTGAAGACAACGTATACAGACAGGACTTTTGTAAGCCAACGTTGGAAGATCACTTTGATAAGACGATATTACCCAAAGTCATGCAGGTTTGTACTGTAGTTCGAGAACATTGCCCTTGCAATCATGGCTGTGTCGCCCAAAGGCTGGTTAAATTCAACCCTGGGTTAAGCCAAAATGCCAGCAGTATTTTGTTTTCTAGGAAAGCCAGGTTTCGGTTCTTATAAAACCTGTTTGGATTTTCCACTAAGAAATTACAGCTCAAATCAGTCTCTGTAAGGCTGGAAGCAAAAACTTTGGATAAAGATTTAACCCTGGGTTAATGCAATTCGGTCTTTGAACAACTGGGCCCTGGCAGTGTCTTGCTAACATGTTTGCAATCTTAAAGTGTACATCCCATTGACTAATCTTGTGCATCAAGCAGTTTTGAGAACTTTTATGCAGTATCTTCATCATGGCGGTTTTGACGAATCTTTGTTAACAAATAATGGCTCGTTTGTAGTTCAGACTCTATTACTGTCGAATTGCAAAAAAAAAGTTTTGTCAAAAAACGAGACCAGGGCCCAGTTGTTCAAACCATGATTAGCCTAAATCAAGGGTTAATTACCATGACAACCAAAGGGCTTTGTTAAGAGTTAATCATCGGCTTTTGAACAACGGCCCCAGAATGCTAAACACTCTTTGAGCAATACGTTTTCCAAAAGTAATAAAATTTCAGTTTATTTTTAATATCATAAGCGGCCATTTTTTGGTTCAGTTTCTAAAGCAGACAAACATACTTCGGAAATGTTTGTAAATAACTGAAAATTCGTCAAACAGTGCGTTTGACATTTTTTTCATTCTCATAATTCCATTCATTCTAAGAACTTTAGTTTGATTCTTTTTCCGCGTAAACTGCATGCTAGTAAAGCTAAATGTTATTCTGGTTCAAAAAAAGTATTGATATTTTTTATTGTAGTGACGAGCTATTGGCTATTAAACAAATGATTATCATTTAATCTCTTTTTTTAGGTAAAGAATTTTGGCCGCTCAGGTCGAACGAAATATACTCATTTGGTGGACCAAGATACGACACAGGTGCGTGTTTTGTGAATGTTATCTAACTTGACTCACTGAAAACCGATTTATACCGTAAAAAGACTGTAACCTACCGTAGAATATTCTTGTTTGATGACTGAGTTGTGACATCGTGATGTCAAAGAAAAGTTTTATATAGCCTTAGAAGGAAGACAGATTTAGGTGGTTTGGTGATGCAGTTCTGAGTTTAACAGAAGGGGATAACATATTTATCAGTTTACGTATCTGTTCAAAGTACTACTGAAGCTAATGCTCTTAAAACTTGTTTAAATAACTTAAAGTTTGACCCGTATTATTTCCGCTGGGGCACTGGTACCCGGTTCTAAAAATAAATGCGAAGACGAAATGCCTATTTTAGCGCCAAAGCTGCGAACACTTTTTAAGCTCATTAAATATGTGTGATGTCACATGGTTTGAATAGTTTAAATAACTAAAATGGAAGTTTGACCCGTATGATTTCCGCTGGGGCATTTGTAACCGGTTCTAAAAATAAATTTTGCGGAGAATTTACGAAGACGAAATGCCTATTTTAGCGCCAAAGCTGCGAACACTTTTTAAGCTCATTAAATATGTGTGATGTCACATGG
>JAOBRD020250185.1:0-24152 GCA_027575215.2 Hydrozoanthus sils
ACTACTACTACTACTACTACTACTACTACTACTACTACTACTACTACTACTACTACTACTACTACTACTATTACCACCACTTCTTCTGCTACCAGTGCCGAACTCCTTCATCCATTTCCAACAAACCAAAGCGATCTATGTATGGGCACTTATTGTGATTATTTGTTTTTCTGAAGCCAGTGTAGGCCATCTTGACGAAACTATTAAGCGATGTTGAGTTAAGAACAATATTATAAACATCTAATTTTTCTGAAAAGTTTCGCAGTTTGGTATCCCCTGAGTCCATTAGATTGCTGAGCACATTTCCTTCCCCTCCACCCCCTTAGAAATGGCGCAGATGTAAGTTCACGTTTCTTCAATCTAAAATAATCTAACAAAGAATGTTGCCAAAAATGTTGCACTGATCTAGATTGCACTTAAAAAGCGGAATTATTATGGAATTAAATGTTTACCAAACTCGTGTCAACAAGATGCTCGTGTATAACATCAGATCAAAAGAGTCATGTTAACACTGTACAGAATGTCTCGGGGTTATTGAATCATTTACTGTACCAATTAACTTCCATGACAGCTGCCAACAATCGAGTAATAAGTGTTTCCATACAAGATTCTTTGCCTTTTCCGTCATATGGTTGAGTTTATCGAAAATACAAGATTTCAAAACGCTGTAACTCTAATCTATGCAGTAGATATAGAACCAATTTCTTGAAGCAAGACGCAATTGCCTTAGATAACATCGCGAATTCACAACATGGCTCTTATCAAATAACTTTTTGAAAGAGAATCATAGGGTTTAACGTAAACATAAATAATGATTAAAACAAATTTAAACAGAAAAAGCATACTTTTGATACACTTACAGCATGATTTGAGCATTTCAATTTTTGTCTCAATGGGAAAATGAACGAGTTAACCATCTCGGAGTCTTCAGGAACTACATTTTAACAATTCGAAACAGAAAAAATAAATCGCTCTAAAATTACTACCGCAATTGGTTATATAAACGGCTTAATGAAGATTGAAAGATTTTATTTCATTGAACAAAAAACACGATATAAAAGTTCTTAACTAAAGGACAACACAGCTACCCACAGCTGTTGCTGTTATGTTGTGGAAATTTCCGCGGTTTTCCCGAAGGCCATTTATTGTACGAACCTCAATTCACACTTCTGGAGGGTTTTCTGTGAGAAAAACAAGAAACAAAATTGACAACTGTGTTGTTCTGAGAAATATTATTTGTATTTGCACACCATTGAAGGTAAATTTTCTTGATGTGAAAATTGACGGAAATCCTAATTAGAACGGACAGCGGAAACAGCTGAAGAAAAGAGCTTACAGCGAGCTTTCTTATCTGTTGGTAGTGATTTAAATGTGAGAACTAGTTTTTTTGAAACTGTTCGGTGCGTCGGCGAGAAAGTATAATGGCTGTAAGATCAACTTTAAAGATGAAAGTTGACAACTTTGGTTGCCGTTGGGATTACTAAGGAAGCTGTCGTTTTGTGCGTCAGCAGCCCTTCGTCACAGCCATTCTTAGAGCTAGTGGTTTAAATTTGAATGTTTCAAAGATTGCTCCCGGCGCAGGAAAACTTATTAAAAGGAGAAGGACAGTGAAAGAAACAAACACTCGCTTGGTTGACGAGCTGCCCTAAAACCTTGCGTGGATAATGTACGTGGGCCGCGAGTATTAGCTAAAATCTTCTTGAACTTGAAGGTAATACTGCATCACAAATAGTAAACAAATTTCTTTTGTCGCCATCTTGACTGACAAATACAATAGTATTTGATATATGACGATTCAAGCTCTATTTAATTGCGATAACCTCAAACTCCCCACACAACTGTTCTTCGATCTACTTAGTGATGTTCTTTTCTACGCCTCCTAGAAGGCCTTTAAGAGAGAGTCTTCGACTATTTAGTGTAGTTAAACATAGTACTTTATTGGAAGACGTTTCGTTTCAAGAATAAACCGGTAGGCTGATACTTGATTCGCCAAGCAGGTAGGCTCAAAGCAAAACGTTTGATTTTTCTTGGCTTTGTACCTATTCATGTACGCTTTGATGGCTTGATAACCTTACGCAATTCAAGAAAAAGGTAACGAACGAAAGTATGTACAAAACCCTATCGTTTTACATTCTCTAGAATGATGTTTTCAACTAACATATACTTAGTTTGGCCGATACCGTTGCCTGAAATCGAGAAAAAACGAGCTGTTTTAGATAAGACGGTTGAAAATAAAACTTTATGTAAATAATCTTACATCAGTTTAAGACTAGTGAAGCCTGAATAACCATTGTAACGGTAAGTATATATTGTGTAAATTATTTGTTGTACCTAAGGATGGGAATTATTTGGACGATGTGCTATAATTTTGGGTTAAATCTTCTATAGAATGCCACAACCAAAAGTTAACAATTCGTTGTAGTTTTCAAGCATATAAAATGCAAGAACGAAACAGAAGAACCTGCAGAGGCAACAAAAAGGTTATGTTATATACAACTCCCAAAAATCGACACAAACTACTCAGTGAAGTCCTGCTCACGCGAGAGAAAAAGGCTGACCGCGTCGTTCCCAGAGGCAAAATTGTCTCACGAGATGCTTCCTCTCGCGTGAGCCAGATTTTAGTAGTAGCTTGTGTCAAATTCGAGTGTGCTTTAGGCTTTAGGAATGCCCCATTGTTCAAATCTAAATTCGACTTTGGCACATCAGTGTGTTAATTGGATACAATAAGTGTTTCTCGTAAGTTGGTTGGCTACAGTTTAGCAAACAAATATATGCTATTTACAAAGTTTCTCTATTTTATTTCAACGCTTTGTGTCAGAAAAAAAGAGAAAGTGAGCACGGTAGGGCTCATTAAGTTGCTCCTTGCTTCCTGTTTAGAAACACAGACTTCATTGGACTCAGAATTAAGGTAAAAACTTCAGTATCTACATGCCAAAACTCTTGATGGCATTAACATTTTCGAACAACCAAGTTATATATAGCAGGTTACTAAACGTTACTTTCATAACAAAAATGTTTAGAGATTAGCTGATCGCTTTTCATCCTGTACATCTCTATATTTTTCCGATAGCTGTAAATTTATCAGCTTTCTTATTAAACACTTCTTTTGCAGCGTACTTTTCGGTTTAACGAAATTTTTTTAGTTGCTGAAATTTAGGTTTTTGAAAATCTGACGATCGATTTCGTCTTTCTTTTTTCACGCAGTTGTTATCTGCTAGAGAACACTTAACGATCCAATGCCGATTTGAAACCCGTGCCATAGCAGCCGGGACACTGAGTTCGTTGAGTTTACAGCAAAAAAACCATTAATAAGGGTCATTTAAACTTAGTACCGAATCCGAGATCAAAAAGTGTCTTTACTTGACAATGAAATGCGGTTTAAAAGCTTTAAAGAATACAAACAGAAAATGTTAACACCCTAAATTTGTCGTGAGAATATGCTTAATAAGATCATAAAAGTGCGATTTCATATTATGTGCGAAGGAAATATCTGAATTTGCATCCTTTTCAAAATTGTTCTAAGTTCAATTTAAATAACTTGTTCTTTCGATGGCACTGGTTAAGAGCATGAAGGTGACAAAATCAATGTTCAGTAGGAAAATTGACAATATCGGTCAGGAAACGTTTTCCCAATTGATATGTACATAAGCTCTATATGATATTAAGGGATTGTGGTTTCCGCCGCTCAAACCAAACATAAACTTGGTTTATTAACCCAAGTTTTTCCAATTGTGCGGGTTCAACCACGTTAACGTTCCCAATTGTGCTGGTTCAAATACGACGTTAACGGAAAACGTTTGTAACACAACCTGGAGGAAGTCTTTCTAAATTGCCGAAACATGAAAGAAAATGAATCCCGAGTGTGTAATATTTGTATATTATATATTTGAAATACATAGCTTTTCCCCGGGGAGTTTTTCTTTCAGAGGTTGGATGGGAAAGCCTATAAGTCCATACTTATGCCCTTCAAATTAAAGCTGGAGTAAATGGTTCAATATATATTATATTTAGGAATCGGCCCGGCATGGTGAAGGATCCAAACGGATGCAGGCTTCAATTTCTATATTATAAATCCTGTGAACACAAGAAAAACCCATCCTAGTGAAAATAAATGTAAATATAATGAACAGAAAGAAAAACATGAGTTGCCACCACAGAGGGGGTTTGAACAAAAACAAACACGAGTCACAAATTGAAGCGACCAAACTCAAAAAATAGCATATATCTTTGTATAATGTTATCAACAGTCAAGTCTAAAGAGTAGTTCTACTCTTTCTTTCAGGCTCAACAGTTCTTTGATCTTAAGCTAGAAATACAGTTTTGTACTTTATACAATTGGATGGGACATTTTGCTTTAGTTGGCAAACAAAAATCTTCAAAAGTATTCTTACTGAGCTTGTTCTGATCAAGAACTTCAACATATTACGTTTCAAGAGTTTGCATTTTGAGTGTGCATAAACAACACTCTTTTACTTTCCAGCAAAATTTTGCTAAGATGCGGCAATAACAAAAACGTCCAGACGTTATTAAATAATTTCAAATTGTGGTTTGCTTTTTTGTTTCTTAATCAATGTTGTTTTCTAAAACGTCTTTTTATTCGTGTTTGACTATTTTGACTACGTCATTTATGTAAGAGGATTTCAATACAACTGTTTTCTTCATGTCTCGAAGGTGTACGGACTCAAAAAGGTTTGTAAACATTACCTTAGCTGAATCCGCTTATAGTTTCTTTCTGCATGTTTATTACAAGCAATACCACATTATTAATTGTTTTTTTAGGAATATAGATGAATAATATTACAGAAAATAACTCCAACAAACAAGGCCGTGTCTTATGGTCAATTTTATTTCTAGTAGATTTCCAAATCAAAACAAAACCTCAAATTGAAGCTCATATAGACCAACTGTTTTGTTGCTGTTTTGGAAAATATGCTGTATTAGTTAATTTCGTTACACACTCAACATAGAATATTCTTAACTGACCGTTAACAATCGAACGTAAGTTGCTTTTTACTTTGTTCAAGTTATTTTAGCTGTGTATAATAAAGTTTGCACTGCGCACTAAGTAATTTGAAACAGTTTGGCGCGGAAAAGCTGCGACAGGCGACGCGAGCCGCCAGTTTTACTTTTGCAGCTTTTGTTTCAGGATTCTGTCGTGGCTGTGGCAAAGAGGTCAAGGTAGAAAAAAACAATTATAAGTGTTTGTTACTGTTGGAAAACATAAGAAAATGTATAGTAAAATAAATTCAATGTGAAAAATAACTAGGGAATAATAAAACATATGATATAAATGAGATCGAAAGGTCAATTATTTGCAGTATTTTTCAAGCACTATCCAGCTCAAACCATTTCCGATTTATAATTATCTATTTTTGAAATGCTCTTTCTTAGATTAAGTCTCTTAAGATGTCTGGGTGAGCTATTAAGGTTAGCCAACAAGCTTTTCCCTATTCTTTCGTCCTTGATTAGAAAACTAATCATGATTAATATTTTGATTTCGGTATGTATGGCAAATTAACAATGTAGGGTATATGACTACATCCTAAAACACTTTTAGCAAATCGAACTAGAGAAGAGCTGCCTTTATTAAATCGGTAATTATGTCAAAGATGTAATATATGTAATATATGTAAACTCAACAATACGATTATTGAAAAAAAGAAAAATCTATAAAAGGTTTTACGGTTTACACGCGTTAAAATTTTATCAGTAAATGTACATTGACGTTTCGTCTTCCCTTGTGGAAGGCTTCATCAGAATGATAAGATAAAAATACTAGCGGATAAAAGTGAAACGAAACTAAATTAGTAGAAGTAATAAAAGAATGAAGAAAACTATTGTTCGTGTGCTAAAAGGTAAAGTACAACTTCCAATCAGAACAATGGGCTGCCATTGAATCTGGCTGCCTGTTCTATAGTACTTTGAAGCCTTTCACAATGTACATTTTGTAAAATTTTTAACGCGTGTAAACCGTAAAACTTTTTATAGATTTTAACTTTTTTATCATGTTTTATCCACGCGAAAGCCTGAAGATTAGTGATACGATTATTCTTTCTGCTTTCTATTAGTGTTCACCCCGTTACAGTCCATTACTTTGTCCACACTTGCATTTTACCGTTTATTTCATCTTTATCAGTTAGCTCACCTTCGCATTAACATACCGTTTTTATTTGCATACGCTTCTCATTTCTTTTCACTCTATGACGCCGTAGACGGCAAAACCTCAGTGATCCTTTTAAAGATTTTAATACCTTAGTACATGAGGCCGTTATTTGAGCAAATCTTAAGTATTTGTTGTTTTAAACATGCCGACTGGAGGACAGCTTCCTCAGATTTTTCTTTCTGCTGGTGATGAATTGAAAATTGTAGGCCTAAAAGCACGTCAAACAGGCTTTGATCATGTTGAGAGCGCTGTTTCCAAAACAGATTACGAAATAAAATGTATAGAGCATACAATTGCATTTTGGTAGTATTGTTAACATGGAACATGGCTTTCATGTTCTTAGGTTTTTTGGCACAAAAGATATGTTAGTCTTAAAATAACTTACCAGTTCAACACTAATATAATTACTACTTTGAGCTTATGGTTTCTTTTAACTGTTTTACATCTGCTGCAAAATAGTAATCGAAATTAATGTCTCTCACTGAAAGAAAATGAAGGCATTATTATATGCTGACACTCAACTATCGCTATAATGGCAGCCCATTATTCTGATTTGAAGTTTCATAACTCTATTTTTACTATATCCGATAACTACTGTATCTATAAATATATTTGGTTTAGAAAGCAACTAGATTTTCGCAACCTAACTTGCATTGAGTTACGCATCTAGAATTTAAGCTATATACGTTATTTTTTCTTGCGAATGTATTAAAAAAATGCCATTAAGTCAATGTAGTTTCTACTCTACCTTTTTTTATATCAGTAATTGTAGCACCGATCATGATTCGAAAAAGATATAAAACGGAAACTCATATAGCAGTCCTAGCGATCCATGCAAGCTTTTAAGTGGTAGATTTCAAATCGTTTGCGTGGTATGTATTCATTGTTTTGATGCAAATCGCGTGCTTAGCAGGCCTATCAAAATCTTCTGTCGTACATCTTTTTAATTTTCCATTAGTATTACGTTTTAAAATGGTTTTCATAGAAACGCATCCTCATGTCTATACAACGAGCTCAGCTGAGACTCCGAAACAACACATCAACAACCGATTTAAAGTGCTTGCAGGAAGTCTTTCTGTATTTGTTTAAGATGACTGCTCAACGTTTTTTAATAGTTCGTCTCGACATCGACTTTGTTTTCAGCCATCGCAGCAATGAATTGATAACATAATGATCTTTGAAATTTCTATGGTTACAAGGATTGCCGGAGAAAACACTTATCAGCATTTTCAGCGATTATGTTTGCCAGTGTAGGGAAATATTCCGAACAGCGTCAAAACTATATACTATCAAAGGCAACAGTATGATAATGATAGATCAAATTCATAAGTAAACACAGTAAACTGCCAAAGACTAGGCCGAGAATGAAAAATGTACAACATGTTCAAAGATCAAAAACTTAAATTTAGAAGTACACACACAAACAAAAAGCCGATAGAATATATTACATTATGGTTTTTCTGTAGCGGCCTTCTTGAAGTGTTAGGAAGGGGGGGGGGAGGGGTATGGAGGTTTTTTTTTGATAAGATAAGCCTAAACAAAAAAGGAAGGGTCCGCGAAACATGACTGCAACGCAATTTTGTCTAATTTGTTTTCAGTTGAAACGCCAAAAAGCTTAATGCTGGTTTCTTTTTTTAATGAAACCGAATTCATTGTTCTTTCGCTAGACGCTACGTGTGGAACTTGGAATTTCTAAAGTGGCGAGTGCCTGT
This sequence comes from Hydrozoanthus sils, assembly GCA_027575215.2. Lineage (NCBI taxonomy): Eukaryota > Metazoa > Cnidaria > Anthozoa > Zoantharia > Hydrozoanthidae > Hydrozoanthus > Hydrozoanthus sils. The sequence goes on from JAOBRD020250185.1 coordinate 7,876, forward strand.
GATGAGTAGGAGGAATTAAAAATTGCTACAAAGAAATGGATTAACAACAAAGTATAGCTACCGTGCTTGATAAGTAACAGTTCAGTAGCTTTAAACCGAAAAATGGGGCCGTCATCCTGAACTCGTTGTACGAGGATTTAAAACATGCACAATGAAATTATGTTTGCAATTACGAATCTATCTATCGTTTAATCTCCTTTTCAGTCTTTTACTACGAAAAATCGTAACAAAATATGATACTTATGACAATAAGCTCAATATCAATCATTTTTGGTTCCGTTTTTTTTTCCTGCAATGTTTTGGTTAAGAAGGATTGGTGAAATATGCTGGCAGTAATTCAACGGTGTTTTGATCTTATTATCTATTTAATTTCTATCGTGATCAATTGCTGCAGCAATTAAACACGTCACATAGCTTCACTCAGCTACTATAGGCGATTCTAGGTGAAAATTACCATCTGCAGTTTATCTGTTGGGCAATATTGGAAATATTACGCTGCCATGAAGGAAAATAAAGAAATTGTGGCTGTTGTTTAGATGAAATTATCTATTTCTATTTTACACTTTTTTTATTTCTTTTATTGCTTCTCTTGACTGCGTTACGTGATTTACATTCATGACTGTTTTGAGATATAAGAGGTTTGATTGTTTACACATTTTTATCGAATTAGTGAAAAAAAATAAGTAAAATTGCTGCAGAAAAAAACAAAAGGGTAGAAAAATACAAAAAAGCTATCAATAGTAGCTACAATATTGTATTGGTTGTTTCTTATATGTATGCTAATGGTGAAAGGAGTTAATCTGATGCTCAGTTATTATTTATACAGTTCATTTTCAAAGATCGAGTCCCCAATAACGTTGTAAATTCCTCTACACGAGCCATACAAGTACCTCTTACGTGCAAGATGTGTGCGGGGGCTTTGCTTTGTTTCGCCTTCTAGATTATTTGCTTAATCCGCAACGCAAATAATCTAGATATCCCTCGTAACAAAACTGCTACGGGCCAGCGAAGTTTTTTGTACCGCGCACTAACAATTTGGAACAGCTTGCCAACATCTATTAAGCTGAGCCCCTCCATTAACATTTTTAAACGCAAGTTGCGAAATCATCTCTTTCACTTATGAACTATTTTCAATATTTTAGCTCGTCAGTTGTTTAGTACAACAACATTTTTAACTAAATGTAAATGTATGCGTATACTTAATTGCAATCTAACTTTTTAGACGGCTTATTTTACATTTAAATTTATTGTAATTTTTTAAAATTTAGATAGAAACCTAATCTCTGAAAAGCCCCTTTGGGGGAGAGATTAATAAAGTATTGTATTGTATTGTATTGTATTGTACTGTATTGTGTGGGGGCTTTGTTTTGTTTCGCCTTCCGGCTCTGACACCTGTTATCAGATAAACTCAGCCCATCTATTTAAAATTTGGTCTTTAATAAGTTAAAAATACCGTTTTGAGGCACATTATAAATTCTGTACACGATTCCCCAATGCCTCGGTTCCTCTGCTTCACGCTTAACTATTTCAAGTGCAAGTTGAAATATGTTTTTGACTCGACCTCGAAGATATCAGAACACTACAAAACAAATTGAAATATAGTTGGACCCCGATAATTCGAAGTCTCAAGGGAAATGCCAAACGCTTCGATTTATCGGGAGTTCGAATTATAGGGGTCAAAAATAAATACGCCATTTTCACCCTTGAATAGCTTTATTTGCTCTATTTTCACCTATTAGTGAGCAGTTCGTCGTCTCTGGACATATTTCAAATGTTTTCATAAACAAAACAATTTTTGTAACTTCCTAGAAAACAAAAAATAAGTATAAAAGTGACCAGTTTAAAGATGCTTAGCCTACGGATTTTCATCACGTCGACATTTCAATACATGCCCGCATAAAGGGATTTAAAAAAGCACTGTGCATGTGAACTGTTTTAGACATTCATAAAGGGATTAACGAGCTACAGTATGAAACGTTTTCGCGTCGAAATATGAACTAATACAAAACGTAATTATTTGATAAATAAACCAATTCCGACAGCGTCTGTGTTTTTCATTCAGGCGGTAACTTAACTTCGAATTATCGGGGTAAAATCCGGACCGGGGAACAGAAATTACTTCGAATTAGCGGGGATTTCGAATTATCCGTGGTAAAATGACTAAGAAAAGTGGGACAAAGCCAAGGGAAATGAACTTTACTTCGAATTAGCGGGGACTTCGAATTATCCGAGTTCGAATTATCGGGGTCAAACCGTATAGCTTTGAAAAACTAGTTTTAGACAATTTTATGTCTACAGTAAAGCTTTCAAAGATTGCTTCAGTAAATCCTAGAACATAATGGCGAGTTTTTGACGAGTTTTTGACGAGTTTTGCGAAACTGACGGAAAAGGACGTATTAAGGTTCGTTGAGAGGATGATTCCCGATGCCCTGCGGAAGATGGCTGCCACTTAGGCATTGCTCCACACGCCAGTTAACATACAAAACAAAACCTAAGGACGAACGTATGCGACCATAAAAACAGGAAGGATGTAACTAGTTAAGCAGAGCTGGACGGTACAGGCTAATGAGTTCGGAAGCATAGCATGAAACTACTTTAATGACACCTTTGTACAAGATTGCTGGAAGATATCCGTGTGTCATGGCACGGATAATCAGTGTACGGCTCAGAGAGGCCTTAGATTGATCTTCCTCTTTTACTAAAAGAAAAAGTGGAACAGCGTGTCGCATTATTGGAAACAAAAGCACTAGTACACATCGTGTAACCGCACTTGACTTCCTTTGGCGACAAAAAGCTTTATAGAGTGAACTTTGCAAGAGCAGAACTATTGTTCTTGGCGGTGAAGGCTAATGAGTCCGGTGGCACAGCGTGGAACCGTTCAAGTAAGATGACTTGGATAGGACGTGATGACTAAAGGAATTCTTGTAGATGCCAAGTTTAATGGACGGTCAGCATACTCTCTAGATGCTACAACATGATCTTCCTGTTTTTTTGGATATAATAGCGAGTAGAACAGCAAATCACATGGCGACAATGGCTTTGAAATCAATACCCTACTGAATGGCTTTCACGGACTCTAAAAATACGGTTTGACTCTTTAAAGCAGAAAAAATTTTGGCAAGACTTTTGTTCTGCAGACGTTTTGAGTTTCTAAAGAAAGGCACGTGAAACGACGCTGTAAAAAACTAAGATAAAAAGGGCAGCAATAAACTTGCGCGCGAGTGTGAGGATTTTCCTTTGATCATAAAGTAAGTAAACAACTCCATATAAGGATAAGGCTTCCCGTCGGCATATTTTTCACAAAGAGAAACAAGACACAACCTCAAATTTGAATTTTTTTCGAAATAGGGCACTTAAGCGGATATGAAACAGCGTTTTGCCTCTCTAAATATTGAGTAAACCAAAGTTTCCAAGTTTTGTGCCGCTGGTACAGGATTTGCATGTTTGTTATTTTATAACTAGTTATAAAGTAATTTCGATAACACGCACGCTTTGATTGGTCGAGGACCATTTTCTAAATCTGGATGGAAATCATGAATGACGTCATCATTTGTTATTATTTTATAAAAGCTTTAGAAGATGTTATCCGTGTTTTTCAGCTTGTGATCCAAACCTTTTCTCGTGTTCTCCCAACAATCCCGCATGTTTCCAACAGAGTAAGGAAACACGGAAAGTATATTCTAAAGATTAATTGGAGATGCGCCAAAGTTAATTACGCTGAGCGATGCAGAAAATCTAACGGGCGCCAGTATATGTTACAGGACATCTGTAAGTGAATCCTTCAGTTTCTTTTTTTACCTTTTTACCAGTGAGACCAAATATTTTTCAATATGGTTGACTTGTTTACCGGTTCTTGTCTGAGAGCTCATGTTGTTCTTATTCAGAACTTTCTCGACCGTGACTTTTCCAAAAGTTGTTTACTTGCTTCTCACGAAGCAAATAAACAACTCCATATAAGGACTGGGTTCGTTTCGTAAGCCGTCAACATATTTTTCACCAAAAAAGACATAACTATCTTGACCCGTAAATCTTTCGCGCCGTCATCGCCAAAACTGAATCACAAATTGAATGAACACCTTCACACACTGAATGCTGTAAAAAATTGCATAGTGAACGGCTGAGTTCAGTACGAGCAATAGTAAGTACTGCATACGTCAGACTATGAAAATAGCTTGTTCTTTTTATCGTTACAGACCCACAACTATTAAACTGTGAAAGAAAAAAAGGTATGCTAAGTAGCTCCGCCATACAGCGCTCAAAAGCTGTGGTAAGATAGGGTTAACATACTCTACGAGGCAATGCTATAATTCTAGATACAGCAAAATACTAGCTATTCAACTTCTGTAGCTTTTCAACCGGTTCTTTCACGATACAAATTACGTTTTGAAACAAATCGCGGGTTGAGCTTAGTTAATTTTTGTTGGCATTTAGCTCATCATTTTTCCCATTCATTAAATAACAACATTTTCTTATATGTGGCGATGCAACTTCAAAAAAGAGCTCTTTAACACCTCTAGAGCTTGGTAAAAATCGTTGGGTTCGGCTTAGAATATACTCTTATTCGAGTTTCTGCCGGGGCTTTTTTGCCTGCTACTTTTACCTTTTGGAACATCAGAAACTCTAGAGGGCTGCAAGGACGCCTTGTCTCTGTGGCGCAATAGATTAGCGCGTTCGGCTGTTAACCGAAAGGTTTGTTGTTCAAGCCCACCCAGGGATAAAAACTTTTGGCTATAACTATTTTTAGATTTGTGCAGTGATACGTGTCTCCAAGCGCCTGTGTAATGTTCACTATATGCTAACTGCTAGTTACCCACCGTTTAGAAGACGCATCTCGGAACAAAATGATATACACACTAATATAAGGAAAGTCTATAGCAACACAGCCGCGAGGTGGAATTATATTTTAATAGAACGTAGTTGGATTTGTTGAAGGAGTTAAAACAGAGTCTCCCCCGCCAAAAAAAACTCCTCGGAATCAGTTTGAGATTGATAAATTTCAGTCCACCTACAAGTGGGCGCTATCCACTTTCCTGACACTCCCTCTTTCATTTTGTAAAACATTAAAACAAAAAGGCAAAAAGCCTCAAATTTTTGTTACATAGAAAACTATACAAGACGAGTGAGTGTGTACATTAACTTTATTGATTAATGTTTTTGTTTTCTTCTTGGTCTTCAAAAATGTTATAACTTGTTGCAAATTTTGCCATTACGAGAGGCGTGGAAGGGAAGGGAATTTCTGTAGATTTTTGGAAATACTGAGTGGAAGTTTCTTAATTCAACTCAATTAAGCAAATCCGATCATTGACGTGTTGTTGATCCTGAACAAAGCTTCACATCATTGAAAGCCAATATGTTCGTTTGACTGCTTGGCAAAAACCCAACAACAAACATCCTTGCTTTTTAAAGATCGTTTTCATTTAATTCCATAATATAAAAAATGAAAAATCGTCAGAAAACTTTTTTACAAGTCTATATTAAAGTAAAGACTTTGAACTTGGGAAAAACGATGCGAAACTTAATTAATTCAAATTCATTTTTAAACTGAGAGCATCATCTATCAATTAGATGCCATACGGAAAGTTACTCAAAATAGAAAGCGTGCCTCGCAATCAGATCTTCGACAGTTGAGAGACAAATGAATTACATCAACTTTTTAAAAATGAATTTTTAAGAAAGTTGAATGTGCAGTTGTCATTTTCAATTGCTTACATCAGAAAGTAGGAAGAAGGGTATTAGCTCAATTTGCTTAAGCATTGTTTGCTCCGGATGTCATTCGTGTTTAAAAGGTAAAAAAATTTAATTTAGATTTTTCTGTCCCTTTCCCTAGGAACAGCTAGGCCTTTTTTATTGTTGTTTGTTGTACAAGAACCATGTCAGTAGAACACGAACAGAAAAGGGAAAACTTTGTATAAATTATTACATTCAAGAAGGAATATTCATACTCTACTATGTAGTCAAACATGACAAGCAATAGCAATGTGACAAGCCGAAAATTGATAGGGAAAGTGCTAATGGTAAATGCATTCACTTAATCACTCGCTATCTGAGCGAGTTCACTACAAGATTAAAACCGGCCGAACTTTATTTTAATTAAAATGAAATGAGTGACAGAAAAAAAAAATCAAGCTCTCGCAAATTATATTTCGTAAAGCGGAGACAGATAGTTAAAGCACTCGTTTACTTAGAAATTTTGGTGTCATATAGATCTGTTTTAGGGCACTCGTGCTGCACGAATAAGAGAAGTTGTTTTTAGGGTGTGGAATCAACTTTGCTGTTTAATAGTAATATAAATACTTTTACTAATATCACAGGAAGACGTGTATTAAAAACACTTTTTGCTCGCTTTATTGTCTTGCATATTTTGCCCTCGTAAATTAAACTATATGCGGGAAACACACAAAAACTAATGAAAATCATTACTGAAAATTTTGTTAATCGACTGCGTTTACCGGATGACATAGATTGGAGTATATATAACGTGTTTTCCTTAGCAAGATATAAGAGGAAGGTGAAGCTGCAGGTAGGTCGTATAGTTTAATATAAATGTTTTTTTTTATAATCCAAAAATGTTTACAACCGTAATGATTATGACTTTGCCCGAAGAAATTTGCTATTTTTTGAATTACAGATTCACACAATCAGCCTTTTTTTTGTCATGCTTTGGAAGCGTTCATATATAGCTGAAACAGCTTTTGGTTTAGGGACAAGAAACGTAATAGTTTGTAAATTTTTGGAGATATTTTGCAAAAATTGTAGAGTAACGAAGATCTGCATGCAAATGTCATTTTTTTGCTATTTTTAAAAACCTTTTAAATATTTCGCATGCATTCTTGTCAAATAATACTCGAAACAAATAAAACAAAAAATTACTATTTGTTATGCCACGCTATGAATGTAACTGCTGATAAATACATGTACACCAACCTTTTTTGTTCTGTTTTAGGTTACAGCACACTCTGTTATCTCTTCTTCGTAAAATGTTATCTTCTCTTGATATAAATTGTTATAATGTTATCTATTCTTTGCCAAATGTTGTATAACAAAAAATTACTTAAAATCAACAGTTTTAATTTTGATAAGGCAACAAAACTAGCAATAACATACTAAATATTCTCTCTAGTAATTATGAAGAAATTAAGTATTCTGATCCGTATGCAATATTCACAAATTACATTTTCGAGGTACAAGTCAACAAGCTGTTGATTTTATTTAACCTTTGCTTGCTAGCCGTTTGTACAGTATTTTGAACAAACGGGAATTGCTGTTTGAAAAGTAGACTTTTAATCACGGGGAGGTTCCCTTCTCTCGAACGGAACAAGACTTGGGAGGGGGAGGTGAATGGAAAGGTTTGCAGATGTCAAGAATCGAAATTCACATCGGTTTGGGCGCCCTGCAGTGAGAAACGTTTTCTACAAAAAAATATTTTTTTTTGCCTTTTGTGAAATCATAACTTTCCAATAGGGATGCTGAAATATTTCACGTTTTAAAAAAAACATTTTATTGCACAAAGCGTTTTGTATTTTTTCAAAAAACAGACTTTAAATGTATGTATATATCCAATAAATTTGCTAAGACTAGTTACTTTGTTAAAATTAAGTGCGAAGAGTGCGTTTGTCAGTATAGTTAGATCGATATCTATAGACATTTACAAAACAACACCAATAAACTTCGCGCGCTCATTAATCGACAAAACGCATTTCCAGTTTAGACTAAGAACTTTTTCATAAACACGAGAAGGATGTTGGAAGAATTGATAAAAAATTTTGAAAGTTACGAGTTGTCCGCGTGACTTTCAAGTCTCTTATCAATTCGACCAATATTCCCCGAATTTTTCTCTATTCATGTGAGTTTGTTTGTTTACAGGTAGTATTCATCCGTTTATCAATCCATTTATCTCTATATCTCGATATCGTAGGAAAGATCTTCATAGCTACAAAACCCTGTATTTCCTGTTACGTATACAGTCATACATTGCTTCAGGTTTGTTTCAACGAAACCAATTTCTTATACCATAAATCTTATAGTAGCGTAGAAAACGTCTTATCATTCATGTTTTTGCTTGTATCAAGGAGTTCAACTCGTGAAAAAGTTTCTTCAGCGCATGGCATAAACGATAAGGGACATATCAATTTTTATGGGTGGGGGGGCAGGTCGGTGGTTTTTAAATAGTCTCTGAAAAATATTGCATGCCCCCCTGTTTTCCATTAAATTTTCGAGTGCCCTCCCCTCAAACCATTATATATTTTTGCATGACCGATCCCCCCAAATCACCCAAAACACCAAATACCACCCTCAGTAACAAATGTGAAACATACCTGCAATAGACCAGGTGAAATGAACCATTTGTTCTAAACCATTAGATTTTTTACTTAAAATTTTATACAAAACGACAGTTTTTTTTAAAAATTTGTAATGCCACAATCACGCATTCAGTATCTCTTATCACTGGATACAAAGAACAATATTATTTGGAATGCGCCCCCTCCCCTTTTTTAGATCAACCTTTTTCAGATGCCCCCTCCCTTTTAGCTCGAAATTTTTCAAACGACCCCCCCCTTTTAGCTCAAAATTTTTCAGATGGCTCCCCCACCAGAAACCACCGGTCCCTCCCTACCCACAAAAAATGAATGGTCCCTAACTAGAGGTTTTTAACAAGTATGCAACGTCTTAGTGATATATTCGGCTAGCTCGTAAAAATAGTTCTATGGTAATAACGCCTCTTCAACTTGAACGTGTGGGTTAGAGTTAAAGCCACCCTTATCTGTATATAAATCGATATTCCCTTAACACAATTAGTCTGTGAGTGAATCTGATTGAGATACTTTGACGTTTCAGTGATTTACAAGCAAAAGCAATGAACGGAACTTCCAGTCCGGCGTTCCCTTTCGAAACTGTTGAGATTATCCAGCTTGTTTGTTACAGTTTCACTGTGGTCATTGGCGCATTGGGGAACTCCCTAATCTGCCTAACTGTGCTTGGACAAAGCAAGCGGAAGCCATGTGAATACTTTATCCTAAATCTCGCTGTTACGGACCTTGCAGCCAGCATAATAAGTGTTCCTCTTGATATCATAGAGAAAATTGAAGGAAACTTCCCGTATGGACCGTTTTTTTGTAAAGTTGTTTATCCTTTCCAAACAATAATCATGGCTGTTTCTGTAGCAACTTTGATTGCAATGAGCTTGGAGAGACATCGAGCAATCATTCATCCACTGAAACCCCGGATCCAAACGAACATGACTGTTTTTATCATTTTTGTGTTTTGGTTTGTGAGTTTCTTATTAGTGTCGCCCTATGTCGCAGTCTTGGAGCACGATGGTTCTAACTGTGAAGGAAAGTGGCCCGAGGATCAGTATCCTAAAACCTACACTTTACTTCTGTTTATTGTTCTTTACGTCTTACCGCTCCTAATAATGTCAGTCACTTACATTCAAATTGGGCGGAAGCTTTATGAGGGGACAAAAAATCTTGAGAATATGTTCACCGACTCAGTACACAGCAACACAGGTCGTTTGATTATGATTGCAAGAGCTCGGCGAAACAAGCATATAGTGAAAATTTTTGTTATGGCAGTCTTAGCTTTTTCAATCTGTATGCTGCCTAACCACGTCATTTGGCTTTGGTATGACTACGGGGACGGTTCCTTGTCGTATAATAAGGCACTCTTGGAACAACTGTTGTCTTTCGGAAGTATACTGATTTATGTTAACTCTTGCATCAACCCGTTTATATTTGGAACTCTTCAAACAAAACACTGCTGTGTCCCGAAAAGGATGGATGATGAGGAGAAAGGAAAACTTTTCAAACGTGGTCGCTTTCAGGTATTTTCTCTTCGTTTCTCCTTGAGTAGCGTTTCACGACAACGAAGTTCTTCATGTTCCTCGAATACCCGAGCACGATACAGCTCAACATGTCGCAGCTCAACACGTCACGGATCGACACGTCGCGGATCGACACGGTACTGCCCGACTCATCACGGCTCCACACGTCACGGATCATCACGACACGGATCGACACGTCACGGATCATCACGTCAAGAACCGGACCGATTACCTTGTTACCGTTTCGTTTCGAGCTTTAACAGTAAGGAGCAGAGGAATTCTCCATGGGTACAACGCGAGACTTTGAATAAAATGACAAAACATGCAATGGAGTCAGATGTTTAATCAAACTCCGAAAGAAGCAACGATGGTCTAAAATATGCAATATATCGGAAGGAGTTTACTCAGATTGAGAAAGAACATTTTTCCTAAAAGAAGGCTTGATCCACTCGATTGTCTTTTAAGGTTATTACTATTAGATACAATTAGATTCAATTTCGTCTATTTAATAGGATTCGAAATAGCCTCGACGGCGAAACACGTCCGATATTAAACGTTTTGAAAGTTACATTCAGCTGTAACTCAAAACAAAATTTTCGTTAGTAGACTTAGCTTTTTCATTATTCAACTTGTTAAATAAGCTTTCTCTATACCTTTTGTATTGATCTATACGGACCCGAGGCTGAACATTTGTACAATTTAAGCCCTTAAAATTACATACCAGAGTTATGTGCAATGTACAGTAAAGGCAATGCACAATTGAGTTAATGAGCAAACGACCTTGTAATCATTGCACACGCGAAGTAATTGACAGCAGAATCAATACTTAACAGAATCAAACCACATACCCATGCACAATAAAATGAATTAACAATGAAATACGACAAAAGAGTTTTTCTTTATCTAAAATTTCCCTTGATGTCGACTTTCGCTTGGTTAAAATCTATCGTATGGTTGTTGTTCAGGCTGTGCAATTTGCAAGTCAGATTTGTTATGTGTAATTCTTAATTTCCCAAGTTTCCTATGTGTGTCAAAGGATCTTCCCGTTTCGCCAATACAGCACTGTTAACAATCAGAAAAGGGAGAATTAAAAAGGACACATTTTTGTTAATCAATATTTTGGTCGAAATTTGTAGAAGAGAATTCTTGTGCGAAAGTTTTAAAGGGTTTGTTAAGCACTTAAAAGTTGTTTCTTCGGAGAAGTCTGGAATGGGGCTGTGACACGCCATCAGTGTATAAGGGAGAGAAGCAAAGCTTTCACACGAATTAGTTGGACCTTCCCAATTAAAAACATATTACGCAAGTTCGTGTTTTTAATCTTCAACCAGAGAACAATTTAAAAATACTTTACAGTTTTTATGTCTGGTTTCAATTTTTCAATTTGTTTGATTTAAATTCCCTTTTAATAAAACAGGGATTTTATGAGCTTTTCTTATCTCAATAAAAACATAAAAAAAACAATAAAAACAAGCTCTTGTTTAAACACATATTTCTTTCGAAAAGTAAAATTAGAATTCTAGTAAGGTCGCTTATATGCTTGTTAGGTGCTTTTGTTAAAGCTCATTCTTGCGAAATTAAATCTTGACTAGTCATGTCTTGTTTTAACACTCAATGAAAACTTTCAACTCTCAAGTGTTTTTAAAAAGCTATTGAGTACATATACGTCTATTTTGTCTTTAGAAACCATTATTGCAAACAGAGTACGAGTAAATTTTAATCTCAACGTTTTCAGCTCTCGGTCTTAAAAGTAACATTCCAGAGATAAAAGTAACAAACTAGAGATAATTTTAAGGAAATACACAACACTTTTTAACTTACCAAACATGTCTTGACACCTCTAGTGTGGTGGAAAGGAGCATAGCTTGAATATATACAGAATCAAAAAATATCTTTGTTATTCCTCTATATGCCTTTATTCGAGCCATAATCTTTCTTTTACACCACTGAAGATGACACAAAAAGTGTTGAAACATATCTGCTAACATCTGCTAACTTAAAAAGTGTTGCGTATTTTCTGAAAATATTTTAAGATCATTCTTGACATTACATAGAACTTACAGTTCTTTGGGGTAATTGCACTGGACCAATAAGCTTAACTTTGGAAATTAATCTGTTATTGTTGTCGATTTTGACTAATTTGTTGTTGGAAAACGAAACTGAAGTTAATATCAATATTTTGGAGTGTTTCACTCAAGTCATTTTTCGAACTTTCCTTTCAGAAAAATTTCTGGAAATCGAAAAGTACCTCGTGCAGCCATTGTTAATATTACCAATCTTACATTCTATTAATCGGGTATGATTCTTTGGGGTTCGGTGCCTTCGAGTAGGTGACATCATCAGCCTTACCACCGTATTTAAGATATTCATTTAATTCTAGGCAAGCACTGAACACAAGCACTGAAAGGGAAACAAGTCATTTTAGGGACTCGTGGGGGTTAAATTCTTTTGGGTTTATACAGTACTTGAGTTTATAAAAAGGTTGCATTCTACAAATTATAGCATGAATCGCATGGAGTCAGTCGTTCAGCTTAACACAACAATGGAGATTTCAACCCTCAGTCACGATCTTAGCTTTTGTTGGGCTTGTCTGCTTCCTTGTATCGATAGCTAATGGCATCATTCTTTACCTTTATCATCGCTGGAGCTACCTTCGAACCTTCGAGCCGAGAAAACGCTTACAGATAATTGGTTCAATAGGACACACAGCCTCAACAGCAGTAAAGATGATCTTGTTGGACTTTTGGAAGTTGCCACAAAAGATCAGTTATTCCAATTCAATGGTATCATTTATGACCAGTTGGATGGCGTCGCCATGGGTTCTCCTTTGGGACCACTAATGGCTAACACCTTTATGTCTACGATGGAATTAGATCTACAAACGTTACGTTGACGACACTCTCACTCTTATGCCAGATGTGAGAAGCGCCAAATCATTCTTGGACATCCTCAACGTATACCATCCTTCTATCAAGTTCACCATGGAAGTTCAGGTAAACAACTCTATGTCTTTTTTGTGTATGGAGCTAAAGAAAAATTTCTTTCTATTTAGAAAAATCCTCTTTCTATTTAGTTTAGCAGCTAGCGACTTTTGTGCTGGCTCCATCAGCGCCCCTTTCATAATTGCTACAATGCAAACCAACATGGCGGTGTCTATTACTATGGACCTTATTCACAGGTTTCTTTCACTTTCAACTATCCTACATTTACTAGGAGCTTCCTTGAAAAGCTTTATCAAAATCACAAGGCCTTTAATAAAGTACCCACTTATAATTACAAAGAGACGTATAATCTTCATCCTTGTCTTTGTTTGGCTTTTTTCCTGCTTTTTTGTCGCTTATCAAGTTTGCCTGGATTGCAATTGGCTACAAAAGAATTGCTTCAGATGAGAAAGAATTTGCCTTCATATATTCTTTGACCTGCAATGTGCAGTGTTTCTTTTCGTCCCAATAATCATCATGATTTACGTTTATACAAAGATTTTTAAAGTTCTGGGCCCGGTTGTACGAAGCCTCGGTAAGCTATCCGCTGGATAAAAGCTAATGGCTGGCATTAATAAATCAAGGAATGTTTGACTCTTTGTTGATTTCCCTATATCTGGTTGTTAAGTGAGTGGAAGACTCCTAAAGTAATGGTTTAAATGGTGTCAAATAACTTTTATTACAGTTTTACTGCATAAAATAGAAAGCACTTATCCAGCGGATAGCTTATCCAGGCTTCCTGCAACCGGGCCCTGAAAAATAAGTTGAAGACACAGGGGAGAATTGTCAATTTACCACAAAGTACCTCAAGAAATAAAAAACGAAAAAGAGAAAAACAAGCGATCTTTGTTTACCTGCTTATGATGGCAAGTTTCTTCACCGCCTGGTCTTCTTACTTTTTGTTTCGTTGCTGCACAATGTTGACTTGGGTATCCGTTTTCCACTTTGGTTGGACGCAACTTGCCTGTTTTTTGAAACTGAGCGCAGCTCTTGTCAACCCAATTCTTTGCACTCTCTTCAAAAGCGAGTTATATATAAACTAAACAGTGAGAACAATTATAAATATCAAAGAAAAATCAAATCATCCACCACAAATAAAGAAAGCGATAGTTAAACGTTTCACAGAAAGAGCTCACTGCTGATGTGACAAAGATCATCTAAATAGTGAACCTGAGAACATAGAAGAGATCCTCTAAGCAAACAGCTAACCAAGACAAAAGATCACAAACATTCAGAAAAAAAAAGAAGAAAACTAAGCAAGGACAAAAAACAAAGAAGACAAGAGACACTTACGTAATATCATACATCGAAGGGACTTTGGCAAGCATTTAGACGAATAGCAAAAAAAATATAATTTTAAAAGAGTTGAAAACGATTTAGTATTGTGAGAAGTAGTGATTTTTTGTAGCGGTAACCTACGTGGCTCCGGTAGTGTTGGTATAGGCCAGTGTCGTTGGTTTTACGAAGATCTTGGTTTGAACTTTGGCGCCATTTTTCTTTAGCTCCATACTCAAAAAAGATATAGAGTTGTTTACCTGAACTTCCATGGTGAACTTGATAGAAGGATGGTATGCGTTGAGGATGTCCAAGAATGATTTGGCGCTTCTCACATCTGGCATAAGAGTGAGAGTGTCGTCAACGTAACGTTTGTAGATCTAATTCCATCGTAGACATAAAGGTGTTAGCCATTAGTGGTCCCAAAGGAGAACCCATGGCGACGCCATCCAACTGGTCATAAATGATACCATCGAATTGGAATAACTGATCTTTTGTGGCAACTTCCAAAAGTTCAACAAGATCATCTTTACTGCTGTTGAGGCTGTGTGTCCTATTGAACCAATTATCTGTAAGCGTTTTCTCGGCTAGTATGGAGATCTTCTTATCCAATGGTATACTCGTAAACAGAGAAACAACGTCGCACGAGACAAGAATATCACTGAAAGACGTCTTTCGAAATTCATCAGCAAACTCATTAAAGGTGTCTCTAAAGGTGAACTTGCTGACTGAGAGGGGCTTTAGTGTTGAGTCAAGCCATTTCGCAAGGGCATAGTTTTAGGATTGGATAGAAGATAGAATTGGGCGCAATGACAACGGACTCTTGTTGGTCTTTGGTAGACTGTAGAAATGTGGGAGTCTTGATCCCTTGGAAACCAGGGAGTTCGCAAGGTCTTTTGGTAAAATCCTTTGTACTATAGAACGTAACTGTTTCTCCTTTTCGAACAGGAAATCTTTTGTCGGCGCATGCGGTGACCTTTTGTTGTAAGTTCTTTTGTTTGCAAATGATAAAGGAAAACGTGACTTGAAAATTACCGCTTTTCGACCCTGCTCTTGTGGAGTAAGGACCGTCCTGCTAGGCTGAGGCTAAAGTTGATGTTGGCCTTTTGGTCAACAGAAACTGCGGCCAAAACCAAAGCGGGGCTGGCTGGTTTTCCCCTACTGTAAAACATCTGTATTTATTGTAAGAAAGCCCCAAAGTACGTTGCTACAGTAGTGCTTCAGTGGACGTCCCTTTCTCTTCGGTAGCGCTGCGCTACATCATCTAAACTTGGTGATGTCATCAACAGAGGCTTTTGCTAACAATTTGGGATAATCACTTTATTCATAATGACTACGCCGTTGCCTTTATCTGGTTTTGTAACAACAAAGTTTCTCATTCCTTGAGATATCTCTTGAGATAGCTTTGGGCGTTTTGGGATATTTAATTCTTTTTCACATAGTTAAGGGCTTCAGATTGCAGAACGCGGCTGTCAGTTCCTTAAGGTCATTAGGAAGGGTGGGCTCCAATGATGAGCTTTGACTTCTAGGGTTGAATCCTTTTTGGGAAAGGCAAACTCCAAACACGGCATAATACTAACTTTTCAAAAAAGGATAACTTGTGGGACGAGAGGTTGAGAATGTGTTTAGCGACGTCAGTTTTCTTATTCAAAACTTCGAAATCTTTTTTATGTGAACGGCCATATTCCGAGAGTACAATTCCGTGCGTAGTTTGCTTATTACATGAAGGATGCTCGTGTAGAGTAGTAAGGAACAATGTTGACGGATCTCATCATAGGTCTTATTTAACTCATTCTTGAGAATTGTTGCTTTTCTTAGTTTCAGTCGTATCATTCTTAGCATAACTCTTGGATGAATGTTGCCATCTAACAGTCGCATGTTTTTTGGCTTTATTTATTCATTTATATAATGATTTATTGATTTGTTTATTTAATTGTTTTTTTATCAATAAATTTGTTTATCAATCAATCAATAAATAGCAAGTGTCTTTTCTAGATACATTACGGTTCGCTTTAAAATAGCTTGCAGGAAAGGCAAGAGGCCACAAAATGATTAGTTGCTAGCTATAGCATTGTGTTTTGCAGGAAAATATTCACATTGCCATTACAGAATCAGAAAACTAAAATTTCTAATTGCAGAATATTTAGAAGTCCCAAACTTGAAGATGAATGTTCGGGAAGGGATGGGGGGGGGGGGGGGGGTGA
>JAOBRD020250288.1:0-17929 GCA_027575215.2 Hydrozoanthus sils
TTAACATTCACTCGATATTTCCTTTTTAAATGATAAAATACAATATGTATAGTACCTGGAAGCATATTTTTATCTCCAACACCAAGAAATAAAGATCGAAAATAGTAGCAATACGATCATGACTGCACTCAATAAAAGTTTGTTGTTAAAATGATACATACCTTGATGAGTTGTGAAATGTCAATCGCTGTCTTTATAAATCCTCATTCTATATACTTTCTTAATGTCCACCTCTACCCATCAGACACCACCCTCCCCCCTTAATGCCTATTGGACATTAAGTGTTAACAAATCACTTTTCCCTTGTTTGCATAACCCATTGTTTTAGAAACTAAATATTATGTACATTATTTAGCTTAAAGCAAAGAAGAGAGAAATTAGATGTTGATAATTGGTTAGGACTGAAAGGGTGTGTATGTTTTCTCATTTTTAGGTTGCTATGGTTGAAATACAACTAGATGAGAAAATGCCCGAGTCGCTACTCATTGCATTCAGCATAACAACAACAGTCCTTATCTCTGTTCATGTGTTTGCTCTCATGATCTCTGTATGTATCCTTCCAAACATTGAGAGTGTTTCAAACATGCAAGAGAAAGTTTCTCGCACAATCAAAGATTCACCACACGAAAAGCTACACACCTTCATTGAGATGGCATGGATCTTCTCAACAGGGCTTGGTACTCTTCTGTTTTTGGCAGAGATTGCCATTCTTGCATGGGTGAAATTCTGGAGCTACAGTCATGACGCAGCCATTGCTGCTTCTGTAGTACTCATGCCTGTATGTATTCTGTTTGTTTTGTTTGCAGTACATTTTTACCGCTCCTTGGTGGAACACAAATGTGATTTGTCTGCTGAAAGAGTGGAGGAGTTGCAGCAGATAGCAATTCAGTTACAGACACCATCAAACAGTTCACAAAACCCAAGCCCTGTTCCTATTCTAAAGGTTAGCACAACATAACACTCAAGTTTCAGGACTTAGTATGTTATCCGGGTGCATCTGATCCTTTTGTAGTCTCCTTCACAGCCATTGTGGCTTCCATTCCCTTCCCCACGTTCAAGGAGACTTATCCTTTTGGGACTGTTTGTTCATCAGAGTAAGATTGAAGATAACACAAAGACTAACTGTTAGCCCTGCAAAGGAGGTGTGCTGGAAAGCTCAACTTTTACTTTAAATTTGTTTTTAGCCCTTATTCTGCCAAATTTTTAAAATTTACAAAGTCACAAAATCTCAAAAAAACTTCAGAATTTGTTGAAGCATGGACATTTTCAAAATCTTCAAGCAGTGGTTATTTAAAACTTAGCACATTTTTAGTTTACATGAAACTGTTTTGAGCAGGTGATAGGGGTTTATTTTTTGTTCTGCTGATTTGACCAGTCCATTCTTCTTTTTACAAGAAGTGTACCCTAGACTTTTGACAACAATTAATTTATTAAGCTGTTAGTTACAAATTACAAATAGTAAAGCAAAATTGGTTTAACCTATTGAAAGAAAAAATTAATATAAGGAAAATGTGGAGAAACAATAAACTAAACTGTTTTTAGATTTTGGTGACTATCTTCATCTGCAAATTGATTAGTCCAAACTACAAAGGTTTGTGACAGTGTTACAGATGTTTTGCTGTTAAGTTGGTTTCCATAACTCATATTAACACTGGTGTCAGCATTAAAGAGGTGATATTATTACAAGTATAGATGTCTGTTAAGTTGTTTACGAAAATGCAATCATTGGCATAAGAATTTTTGTATCAGGAAAGTGTCCTCATAAAAACGGTGTCTATCTTAGAGAAATGGCCATACTAGATAAAAAATTTTATGTAAGGTGTAAACATAAAATGGGCTTTATAACTACAAAGGTGTGTATCGTATAGGTGTCTGTGAGTTGCAGGTAAATTGGCCATATTTTACAGGTTTTCATGTTAGGTTAATGTCTGTTTTAAAAAGTGTCTGCATGAGATAAGTGGCTGTTTTAGATAGATGTCTGCTTATAGGTTTCAATACTGTAGTGGCATGAGATGGGTGGCTGTCATAGATAGATGTCTACTAAAACGATGTCAATAACGCCATGGTGTCTGCACAAGATAGCTGTCTACTACAAAGGTATCAATATTGCAGAGGTGTCTGCACGAGAAAGGTGACAGGCTAAAGCTAAATTCTTTCTCAAACCTAAGTGGCTTATAGGGCCGGCACTTATATAAGTAGATAAAAGTCTTTGACTCCCCCTGGAGAGGACACTAATCTATCGCAGGTTATCCCCCAGCAGAACTTCTACTCATTTATACAGCTGAGTCGACTGGAACAAAGTCACGTAAAGTGTCTTGTTTAAGGACACAACACAGTGGTCTGACTGGGGCTCAAACTCGCAACCCTAGGATTACGAATCGAACACTGTAACCGCTCGGCCACTGCGCCGCCATGTCTACCTAAAAAGGTGTATCTATATATATACTTTAAACGCTCCATTAAGCCCCTCCTCTCTAATATTGCTATCCCGTCTAGAGCTTCAAATTTCAAATTAGCCCATCCTCTCTAGTTAACTCCCACCCTCCCCTCCCCCAATGCCAACACAAAGGCGAATGAGCTAAAACGTCACGAATATACCTTTTTTAACAGCTCTATCTGTTAATCCGATAAAGGATTAAAGTCAATCATTCTTCTGAAACTGAAGCAAGCTTCACTGAATGTCATTTTGTTGTAGCCCTTTAGATATCAAAACTGTTACGAATACGGCATTCATTAGAATCTATTTTTTAATTTATTTTGTATTTGGGGGAGGGGGGGATTTCTTAGAGAACTTAAAGACTCATCAGAGCCTTTGCAATAGTTGTAAGGCAATTTTCGCTTTGCACACACAGCGCATGAGTTCGCGAAAACCATGTTATATAAATCATTAATCGCTGAGTCATGTGACATGAACAGACTCTTTTAAAATAGTAGATTAGATGATCCTCAATGGTGAATGAGTTTTTGAGCCGGTAAGGTTGGGGATGATTTAGCCGAGAACTGCTTTAGAATGAGTTTAGATGTCGGTGTTAATTAGTCGTCAGAAAATTAAAAACTCTGCCTCGATTCGTGGTATTAAACTCACTGTGAATTTGTAGCTGAAATATTCCCGACCAATTTTCATATTCACTTTTTGTCTGAATGATTAAATTTAATACTTGAAAAGCGTTCAATTTTTTCAATCATTTGTTGAGTTGTTAACTTTTGATGTCTGAATGATAAACGAAACAGCGACATATAAACAGATAAAGGACCTTTGTATTAACATATTCCTTTTTATTGAGCTGTACGTGATCGCTTGCAAACCACAAGAATTTCTCTAATAATAACAATTCGGTTCAGTTTTGAAGTCCAAACCTCTAGTTCTTCGCTTAATAATAAGACACACCTAATATCTTTGTGTCTTTTTCCGAAAGCGAAGTGTACATAAATTTCCAAACTGTTCATGTCAGTAGACCGAGTTTTAAAAGTTAACCAAACAAATGATCAAAGATATATTATCACAATTATCAAACCCGCGGCAATCTTTGTGTGGCGGTTAGTAATCAGGAAAAGGGCGGAACCATTGTTTTGGACAATTGGTACTCGATGGAAAGCAGAAAGCCAGTTAATAGCGGCAATCTAAACAAGTATCATTTCCGTTCTTTGGCAGTTTCATATAGTATTCGTGCTACGCTTCCTTAATCTTAATACGCCTTGTCATAATTTTCTTTACCCGGGGTATAAAGCCGTGTATCTGTCAACTTATGGAAATACACTAGCAAAGATATCACACTTTATTTATTTAAACAAATAATCGTAAAGTGAGTTAATATATATCTGATGTAACATTTTAATTTTGCTGCCAGGCTTTCCTACTCGTGTATACGTTCTTGGAACAAGCAAATTTGTTGATACCCCCGCGGGTGCGAACGTTTTGGGTTTTGTAAAGGGCAAGCAGTTTATTGAAGTAACTATGAAAAAAAACGATGATAAAAAATAAAAAATAAAATAATAATAATAATAATAATAATAATAATAACAATGATGATAATGATAACAATTATAATAATAATATACGATGATAATGAAATCAGAAAGTAATAATTATAATGATAATAACTTTAAAATAATATCATTAGAGCACTGTTGAATAGCATCGATTTATCAAATGATTTTTCTGCAGGTTTATAATAGTATAAAGTATATGTAAAGTTTTGCTTAGTTTTATACCCTTTTAAAATACGTAAAGTATGGCATAGGTTGCACGAAAGCTCCTTTTGTCATAAATGTAGGATATAGCATACATAATAATGATGATAATAATTTAGAATAATAATCATAATCTTAATAATAATGACAATAATAATAGTAACAATATTATGATAACAATGATAAAGATAATAATAATTGGAATAAATCTACTATTCTTTTGTGAAGGAGAAGGGAAGAAAATTAAGATAAAAAAAATCTCATTATGTTATTTAGTTGTTTTTTTTTAGATTAAGTTGTCCACTGGAAAAATGCAGCTTATTTTTTATTTTAGCCGGTACTGGCGGTAGGGGAACAACTAAACACATTTGGAAAACTGTCTGATAGAAAACAGATTATTGCTGTCAGATCTTTCTATATCCCGCGCCATGCCTCCAACTGTGAAGAATTTTTGGCATAAATAATTGTCCCATGGAGAACGATACACTGCCTCATTCAACTCACCCTTCCCCCGGCGGCCCCACCTCTCCATACATATTTCAAAGTAGATTTTGAACTAGAATAGTATCACTCGCTATCAATTTGATCACAAGTAAAAGATCTTAAATAATTTCCCTCTACATCGGCTGAAAGTGGATCTTTCCCTACCAGTAGTCTTTTCGCAGCCGTTTGTTCTGTTTGTGTCACGCAACGCTTTCCTCACCCCACCGCTTTGTGAGAGCCACAAACGGTTAGGATGGCGAGGGGGGGGGGTGCGTGACGATATAAAAAAAAACAACCGCGAAGATGACCAACTCTAATATACTTGTACTAGTACTCAGATTAACAGCGTTGAATTGCACAAGAGACCGCGTAACGCACTCGTCCATACGTTCAGCCAAGAAATACACTGCTAAAGCGGACGCAAAAGTTAGTGCTAATATTTTCAAATGTGTTATGCATCCAAAACAAGACTGTTGCAGGCCCACAATGTGGTCGCCGGCTTGTCCCTTCACGTTACGTCATCTAAGGGTTTTAAAGAAGAAGTATTATGATATAATAACAGATGTGCATTTTCACGAACGTATTTTCCAAGCCCGCTCCCCTCCAACCTCCACCCCCAAAAGCGTACACTGTAAAATGATTCTTTTCCTATATGATTTCAGATGGCTATAAGTTGGGCCCCCCAGATGGTCCCCGAAAATTCGGATGTGCTCGCAATTTCAAGGCAATGCTCGAATGCTCGCGCAAATTTTTGATGCGTGCTAGCATTGTATTTTATAATGTGCTCGAATGCTCGATTTATCTATAATTATAAGTGAAACAAACTCTTCCTGTGCTGTCAAGATTTAGCGCTGACAAAGAAGAGAATAGATACAAAACTTTTTCACAGGAAATATATTTGAGAATAAATTGAATGTCACTTCAATCACACAGCATCTTCATACAGCTTTGATTAAATCCTATTTTTTATTCTGATAAACAAAGCGTCTACACAAAAGTAACAACTAAAACCATCAAACCATCAACTTCAACGGTCAACGAAAAATTATCGAAGTGGGAGCAGAAACCAGGTTTCGTGTCCAGTTGTTGGCTTAAGTTGGTTTTCGCCAATATGTTCTCGCCATTTTTAAAGTTTGAAAAAAGCGCGCGTACAAAGTTCTTGGCCCCCTTCCCCTTCCCCTCCCCCCTCCCCAGTGTACGTTTTGTACGATGGCGATGATGGGAAAAAACATGACCCCTAAACTACCTCGTCAATCTTTTTTGAAAACTTGGAGTCTCAGTAAAGATAGAGCTCTGCTGCTGAAGGTATACTATTTGGAACTACAAGGCCCTCAAAAAAGGTGTGAAAATACAAAAACAATTTAACTACAATATGCAATAGGCTCAAGCTGGGCATGGGAAGGACTGTTATTTTAGCTCGTTTTCTATAACTTTCTAGATCAGTTCCTATAATAATAACAATAATAATAATAATAATAATATGAGTTTATTAGTTATTACAATAATTTAAGAATTTACATATCGGCTTTTCCAGGATTGATCAAAAACGATGATACCTAGGTATTAGAGTACTATAACGACAACAACAAAACAGTTTATTGCTGTCTCCAGGAAAAATAAACGATGATTCTCAGCTTGGAAGGTTGTCTTTACCTGGAAGATTTCTAGACAGCCAACTACTAGTTCAAACCGCCTCGTCAAATTACGACAACTCGTGTCCGCAACTCCATCGCTGTGTTGAGTGTTGTTGCTTTTCGCAAGAAATAAATTATTTTGAACAAAAACTCTGGCTTTTTTAACTTTGCCGCAAGCTGAAGTTAAGCGTAGTTATTGAGCCAGTAGGCCCCGATAAAAAAGAAAAGTAATTTGAATGCAAACCTGGTTTCGAAACAATGTAATACAACCTACGCTTTCGCGTATAAACTAACGAATTACTTATTCTACTTTCGAGAAAGTTATAAATGGCTTCTTGCGCCGAGAAATATCTTTCATAGTTTTGAGAGCTCTAACGATTTGTGAACTCTTTTGAGAGGAACACTGTAGTCGTTTAAGATTCTCTGCCGGTGTAAATGCAAGACATGAATAATGGATCCTGAGAAATTTTTAAAAGGCACAGAGAACAATGCATACCGAGCATGTTGCTATGGCGATGTCAATCTCTTGTCAGGGGCCTAATTACTATTATGGTCTGTCCAGTCCCAAGGGACGGCAATATGATGCTCGTCACATATATACGTTCAATGGAAAGATCATTACTGAAGTGAAAAGCGGTTTGTTGTCGAAGGGAGGTTTTTGTTGCTTGTGTTTATATTCTTCGCTGTGCATGAGCTCTGTTGTTTGGCTCAGAAATGGAGTTAGAGTCGGAGACAGGCCGCAGATTGGTGTGTACATGTAGAAATAGCTTTTGGTAGTTAATTTAAGTTACACCATGCCGGTAGCTTTTAGCGTGTTGCAACGCGAAAAGCTTGTGTGTGTGAGCAGGTTTCTTTAATACTAACAAATTTCCTGCTTAACTTTTCTATTTCGGTTGTGTTATCTCAGAGATGTCAGCAGCGGAGAAATTATGTGGACGACGGAGATGACCTTGTTGAAGGCAAACGAACATTCAGTGTTCAGGCAAAGCTTGAAAGCCCCAAATTCGAGAAAGCTAAATTCGTGAAGTCAATGCATGGTTCTGGTGCGTTATGTGTACTTTGTTTCGTTTGCTCAATAAAGCCTCCAGCATAATTGCACTTGTGCTCACCCCGTTGTTTATATTAATTGTAGAATTCAACCTAAAGTACATTCAGGAGAATGGTTTTGCTTTCCCTATACGTTTTAAATCCACCGAAGGACTTGGTCTGCGGTATGTATGAAAATACTCGACGCGCTGGGCTTATGATTTGACGATTTTAATGTGCTTATACCTTTATTCAATTGAGTGTATTGCGTTTAATCATTGCACCTGAAAGCTTTTCTAAAACCTGTCACAACTTCTTTCTTGTAAACTTAGGATGCCATCCAAGGATTTTACCGTGAACGATGTGAAAAATTTTGTAGGTAAGCTTTATGCCCATCACCAACTGTTTATCTGCGGCTTGCCTCGGCTCAATTCAAATTTGGCTCTTTTATCGCACTGAATTCCAACAAAGTGGCTTTGCACAAACTCGGAGGTAATTTATATTCGCATTTATGTGTGTATCGACTTTAGGAGCTCGTCGAATTGTGGATGTTTTTGAGGTTAACACACAACAAGCGTCTGAAATGACAATGCAGCAATGGGTGAAATACTTCACTGCTGAAGAAAGAACAGAGATTCTGAATGTGATAAGCCTTGAATTCAGCCACACAAGATTGGAAGACATGGTGGAGAGTCCAGATTTGGTGAGCGCATTTCCCACTAGTTTGCTTATTAATTGCTATTATAAACTTTTAAACGGAACCCTTGTTAGGTTCTTTTTGATAATGCCACGAACACTACAGGTTGATTTCCGAAAGACATGCTACAATTCTTATGATCTTGTTTTTCTAATGTGGCCCATCTTTCCGTTCTTGCATGAGTCGACCTTTTATATGTATTTTCACTTTCAAAACGTGAAAGCTACTTCAGTAGGTATGAAATTTGAAAAATAAACTTATTTCCTGCTAACATCGTGGTTAATTTTTCTGTGTTGGGTCTACAATTTCTTTTACCTGCAACTCGCGGTCTTTGTAATGTACATTTCAGTAAGTGGTGTTATAATAAGGGTCTTTTCCTTGGCTCGTAAATCGATCAATTTTTCTCTGAACGTATAAGAATTAAGATTATGAGTAATTTTCACCCTATTTCTTTGATAAAAAATAAGTTTTGCGTCCATTCTGCAGAAGAAAGGGTGCCTACCCCTTCAATTTGCGTACGGTACACCCCTTCCGTTTTTTTTCACACCTGAAAAAAGGTACGAGACTTGAAGAACCCCTAACGAACTTTGAAGTGTTGAGAAAAAACTGGCGGATTTTTGTGGTGATTTCAAGGCGTTTTTAAAAAAATAAAGTATGAAATAAATATAAATCAAAGCTACTGAGTTCTTGAGGCTATAAAGATATATATATAGATTTCTACAGCAAAGTCCATTTTTTTCTATTGACTTTTACGTCTCGTAAGGGGCAGCGGCACATCGTTTCTCTTAAATATTGGCAGTTTTAGTTTTGGATTATACGTTCTTTGCTCATGAACAAATATTTATATATTTTTATCAACTGAATTAAATTTTGAGAGTATAGTTTTTTAGTTTCAACGCATACTTTAAAGTCGAATCCTTATTTCTTGTAGCAAAATTTAAATTTGTACGACTGCATACATATTCATAATTAAGCCATTTTTGTGTCGCTTGTGTTTGCGAAAAAAATTGCACTCTTGCTTTGTTTCACGGATACATTTCATGATATAATCCGAGAAAAACATTTGTTTCAGCTTTTGATTTAGGCCATTGGGCTAAATGACTACGATAAAACGAATATCTTGTGGAAATAACATGGCTCACACATCTCGCCATTCAGTGTAAACATGGCGGCACCCATTAGATATATCTAATGCCAGCAGAATATTCCATAGCGTTCATCAAAATTTGGGAAATTCGTAGCGAAATCAATAAGCTTTTACTATAATCGGGACCTCTTTTGGTATGGGGCACGTTAAGATCTAAGGAATCTTATTGCACAAAGCATAAAACACCGTACTTGTATTTATTTAATACGCTATTCAGTGGCAATTTTAAATCAATAAATGGCTGCGTAACTGGGATTCTGCAGACCTGGCTGTACTAATTGTCGGTTAGTCGATTTTGAGTTTAAAAGCTTTGGATTAGTAAATGACTAAGTAAAATATTTTCTCTTTCATGGGGATAAACTCGCTTGGACTTAACCAATAACTTACTTGCAAGGATTTAGAACTTCCCTCAATTTCACATGTGACTGACTGATGAAACGTCACAAGTCGGGTTCGTTGCTTGTAAGATGGGTCTATAATTCATATCTGCGACGTTTTCAGTATATTTTTTAACCGCTGAAGAAAGAAAGTAAATTATCTTTTGCTATTAACAAGGTAGTTATGCCTTTTTGTATCACCCAGAACCCACATTTAGCCTTACGGCTTTTAGCCGTGTAAGAATTCGAAATGTTTTTAAATATCATGGTCAATCGCGTATTACAGTGAGTAAATTTCTTGACCGATAACTAAGTTACGTTGCAAGTTATTCTCAAGTTCTTAGAATTCATTAACGGAAGCGCGTTTGAGGAACAAGGAAATATGTTTGATACAAGGAAACGATTGCTTTAAAAATGTAGATTATGGCTTTAGGAAGCCACATACTCCAGAACACTAAGTTGTTTTCAAGAACTGCAGCTTTAAAGGAGGCCGGCGGAGTTGGCTTGTGGCGCTTTGTTGTTTTATAAATTCTATTAAATCTTAATTAAGTTTGAAAATAGAGTAAGATTTTATACCTCATATTAATTTTCTTTTGAAACTCTTACCGCTTTTGCCAGCTTGAAAGCACATCGCAGGCAAGTTCTCATGCATGTCTTAGACAGGCTGACTTTTTCAAGTTTTGTCAGTTTTGAAGGGGAAATATACTTTTTTTCAAGAAATCAAAAAGAAATTGTAGGGATTTTGAAAATGGACCAAGCTTTGCAGATCATGGACAAACAATTATTCATGTTTGGGAGTTTTTGGAATGCAGTATGGGCAGACTGCAGGAGTGGCTTTATTTTCACTGTTTCGTTTGTTTAAGAGCCGGTTTTATTCTCAGAACAAACGCGTTTTGCTTTGAATACGCATGTACTTTTTGAAACACTATCTCTGCAGTGTCACAACCAACATGAATTGTTTCAGATTTCAAAACGGTTATATGCAACTTACAAAAGTTTTCTTGCTCCAAATTGACAAGAACGGTCATTCGTTTATAAAAATCCTTTTGACCCATTGAAAGAATAACTGTAAAAAAAGTATTAACAGGTAACTTGCTTAAATGGTTTTGCCCAATAAAAAAGCGTGGTTTATTTTTCACTTACCGTCGAGATAACGCTTTTTGGTACTTTTATTTGCTCCATGGCTTTTAGGTTCCCGGGAAACCTATATTTTGGAATTTCTTCTCATTGGGATATTGAACGAAACATTTTATTTTATGGAAGAAATATTATCTTGTTTTGTTATTTACACCGTATGTTAAAAACGATTGAACAATTTAGTTTTCTCATTAAGTTAAAACAATTTTTCGTTTTAAAAAAACTAAAACATTTTACTTCTGTAGAGTTGGAAGTAACTTCTTTCTATGATAGCTGTAAATAAAACGCTACAGTTGGTTTTGGAACGAAAAGCAAAGTTTGATTTTCTCGCAGTAGGGAAAAGCTACACGCCTAAAGTGCATTGTATTTTTTTTGTATATATTCTTTGCCTTCGCTAAACCTCTCCCACAAAGTTTAGAAACAACATTTTAGAAACAGAAACTCGGGTTTTTTTTTAATGAAATCGAGGGAATAAAATAAGTTTTTGGACAAGCCGAGGCGTTTGAAAGTAATTGGACAGGCCGGAGTACTGTATGTACAATTTGGGATTGGCACTAGTGTTCAATACGTTTACGATAGTATTTCTATAAAAAGTAAAAAACTCTTATAAAAAAGTAAAAAATTCTGTAAAATACTTTTAATAGTTAAAAGTAAGTATAATCAAAACAAAAATCTGTGCTTTTGACACATTGTTTATCCGGCCAGCAAAGATATTCAGACCAAATGTGCTTGGTCTAAGAGAAGTTGAGAAAAATGGGTTTGAAATAGCTTTGAAAAGCAATTCCTTTCGCAATTTTGTGTTTTATTTTGTGTGTGCGTCTATTGGTAGTTTTCTGATCAGCGCTACTGTAAAAAGCGACGGAGTTTGGTATTATCTGGATCGTAAATTCGTGTATGTTGCTCATTTTCAAAATCAAATTTTTTTTTTTTGGCAAAGTTTTTCTCAAGTTAATGTTTCAATCTCCACGTTTTCTGAAAAGTCAGTTCCTTTGAAATGTCGCGTGGATTTGAGATTTCCTTCGCAGCTAAATATTGTTTATGTGTACAGTAATGTGGTAAATCAGAGTGTGTTTGTTTGTTTTTAGATTAATTTTACTTTTCTTCACTTTTTTTTATATGAGTAGCTCAATTTTAGCTTTTTGATACGATTTTAAGTTATGTAGTTTGGTGTATTTGAGAGTTGTAGGCTTAAAACTCAAGTATATACTCGTGACTGTAGCTAGCAGTTTTGCATAACTAGTCCGGTCACTTACCGACTTCATGGATAGACTATTATTTTACGAGGAACCGAGCACCAATATATTCCTTGTAATGCCCTTACATAAATAAATATTATTGCTTTTCAAAGGTTTTGGCTCGTTCGATTCAAATAATTGTAATATAACGTTCAAACTTACTCGATGAATCCAGAGAATTGAAGTTAAAGATCATTTGTGTAGGCTTTACAGATACCTATACAAATGCCTATTTGGACACCACATAAGATATTCGAAGTTGTAAATGATTGAAAACATATACATATACTCAATTCATATTTAGAGAATTTGCTATTCCGTCAAATGGTATGTTATAGTTTCTGTACCAACGTTAAGCTTTGAATTAAAGTTTCAAAATGGAAAAAATTGGTTCTGGAAATGTAGTATTTCTTTCTAGCGACTTACTGAGTTAGTTACAAGACTTGTTGTATAATAGGTTGTAAATTCGCCTCTTTCTTTTCTGCCTTAAATGTTTTTCTTTTCTTTAATCTTAAAGGTTCGTCAGATAGACTGGGTTGATGTTGCGTGGCCTCCGCGTCTTATCGGTGAACAAAGAGATTCTACAAACAACATGGCCGACATGAAATACCCAAAGGTCAAAAAGTAAGTTGAAATGACGAGACATTTGTGCATACATTTCAGTGAGAAGTTAGTAAAGTTCGTAGCTATAGCACGTTTAAAGCCTTACTAGTTATTTGGACCAAGCAAGTTCCGGAAGAGCGGTAATTTTGTGATTTGAATCTCGCATTTTGAGTTGTTGTTGACTTTAATAAGAGGATGTGATATGGAGCATGCTTCGTGCATTTAGACTCGCCTCACAGATTCCATTGTTCTAACTCTTTAATCCTTCGCCATAATGAAAACGTTAGAGTTAGAAAAGTTGGCTGTTCCAAATAAAAGAATGCTTCGCGTTTCATTGGACTTGAAAAGGTTATTTACGTAGAAAAGATACCAGCTCAATAATCTTTATAAAGTCTCTTGGTATTTTGTTTCATTCTCTAGTTGATATCATGTCGAAATTTTGCCTCGAACAAGCTAGGCTAACTTAAAAGCAATTTCAGGCTTTCGTTTTAGATGTGGATCAGTATTCTAATAAACTTCGGTTGAAATGAAAACAGTAGGCGGATTATTAACATGTACCTCCTTTGAGACTAAGAAAAACTTGAAGAGAACGTTGAAATTTTGTTGTGTTAGATGAACGCGATTACGAATTCGTTTGTTCTACACAGAGTTGGCTGGCTGCTTGCATTAGGTGTCGAAACATAAATCTTGGTTTTTTTTCCTTTGACTTTATTCATCCGTTTCATTTTAAGCGTATATCCGCCAGTGGTTATACTTATAGAAGTAAGTCCAGTGTAGCTAAATGTTTCATGTTTTATGAAGTACTGTAGAATTTATGTGTATACTTATTTAAAGATCAATAACAACGCAGTGTGTCTTGCTGTCTTGGATTTTGATTTGCCATTTGGTTTGAACCATACTGTTCTCTATCATCAAACCAGTTTAGGTAAGACCCAACTAAATATATTTCGCATTTCAGTAATAAATATAAATTCTTGAACAAACGAACTTCGGCCAAGTAGTTCGATTGGCTTTAAGTTATAAAATGGAAATGTATTCCTGTCGTGAGGTGAAATATATAGCAAGAACAAGAATTTTTAGAAAACTTTTTGAAAGTTGTCGACGTTTGTTGATATTCGAGTCTAGAACTGAAGATGGTCCTAACCTTAAAGTATGTTTTTAAATAAAAATAAAAGTGTCTATTTGATGAAAATTAGTCGACCATCTTGTTTGTCATGTTAATAGAGTACAGGAAATGTTCAAGCTATCAAAAATATCGTTTTTTTCTGGATGTTCAGATCTGACTCTCGAAAAATTTAGTAACATTAAAGAAGTTCAGTGCAGGAAATGTTCAGGCTATCAAAAAGATCGTTTTTTTCTGGATGTTCAGATCTGACTTTCTAAAAATTTAGTAACATTAAAGAAGTTCAATCCAGGGTCGACACAGGAGGAGTTTTGTTGTCAATTTTTGTTTGGCAAATTAGCAGTCATTTTAAGAGTTTTAGTAAGTCATCGTCCATGCCACGGTAATAATGGTAATAGAAATATTCTCAGTATTTCTTCTAAAATTTATTTAACTCGTAGTCTGATTATAAAGTAAAGTGTGAGAAGTTGACGGGATGGTTAGGTCAGTCACTCGATATAATGAGGAGTAAGTTAAAACTTATTTGTGCTGTTGTAAGTTGCATTCTCAAATTTACAGAACATCGTCTTTACACTGAAGGCTGACTTAATGAAAAGAAAAACGTTACTACTTGTGAACAAAGTTCTTTTAGATTGTTAATTTTTATCAGTTTCTTAATCTGACCATTTGAGTCTCTCAAACATTCAAAGTAATTTTGTAAACAATTGAAATCAGATTCTGTCAAGATTCTGTTTGACTTGGAACAGATGAGTGCGAGAACCATCGTGGAAAACAAACAACTGGAAGGAAAAGAAAACAACTGTTAAGAAAAAAAGGAAGTTTGGGAGTTTTTGCTTGCTTTTGGAGAGTTTCTGATTATCTGTTAAATTTTCCTTCGAAACTTTAAAGGTCTAATTGGGCTAACAGGATTACGAACGATCTGTTTATGATTTGCTCGCAAACTTCTTATAATCTTGTTTTGCGGCTAATATATTGTACCAAAGTTAAGTTTATTTGAATTCATGTCGGTTGTTGGTGTTATATAGTTTGTAACTGGACAAGAAAAAAGTTTTTAGCTTAGACTTTGATTTAGTTAGTTTTATTTCGTTTGCTGGAAGCTGGAAGTCTTTTGAGGTTTTAGAATACACGTAAATTTTATGGTTGTGGTCACTCGGCCATGAATTTGAAAAGCATGGACATATTTGGAAATGATACCGCAATCTTCTCTCGGGGGAAGGAGGGTGAGGAAAACCTTTAACAAGATGGTAACGAAGTAAATTCTTTCAGTTTTGGTGCTCATTTTCATCTACTTTGGCTTCAGTTATACTCGCACTAATACATACACTGACACATAAACACAAAAAAATAAGGCGTTTTAGCAAGTGAAACAGTTTGTGATCACATGTTATACAAGAGGAAGAAATTATTGTTAACAACTGTGACTTTCAACACCTTAGCTACGTATGACTCTGAAACTTGAACAGTGACCTTTAACTTAAAATAGATTATTTTCTAAGAGTGTTATGTAAATTGACACTGTTTCATTGAAAACGCCCCGCAGCATTTCCTAGCCGAGTATTTTATGTTGCACTGGATTATTGAGGAAAAACTGCAGACACGGAGGACTATTTCGGATGAGGCTGGGTTGAAACCATTTTGTCATTGGTACTATTATAGCCCTAAGGGCTTTTCCAACACTTCTATTCGACTTTGGATAAAAGTGCTTACCTGAAGTCCGTGAAATAAGCTTTCAAAATAATGCATTCAGTGCGAATAAAATTCAAAACATATGACGTCACACGGTTTAAAACGTCTCCAAGCTGCTCTGTACTAGGGTTTATGACAACGTAGTGACTTTTTTGCCCAAACACTGGGCCATCAGCCATGCAAACTTTGCCATGATCATATGAATTGGACCGGGAAAGTGAGACTGACATCTTCCGCCTTTCAAATCATGTGATATCACACATATCTAATAAGCTTAAAAAGTTTTTTCACACCTATCTAATAAGCTTGAAAAGTTTTTCACACATATCTAATAAGCTTAAAAAGTTTTTGCACACGTATCTAATAAGCGTGAAAAGTTTTTCACACATATCGAATAAGCTTAAAAGGTTTTTGACGCTAAAATAGACATTTTGCCTTCTTAAATTTCCCGCGAAATCTATTTCAAAAACCGATAAAAAGTGTCTAAGCAGAAATTATACGTTTTAAACTTTTATTTTAGATATTTTAAACTTGTTTAAAGATTTCGCTTCAGTAGCTAAACTTTTGGCCATTTCGACCACAAGTTGTTCTTAAAACTGTTCTTTTACCCTGATATTTGCAAACAGTGGATTGGCTGCCCTGAACAATAAAAAAGCACTAGGAAATACGTGTTTGTTATTTCTTATCGCGGTATGCGACAAGTAAGGATACTTCATGGACAGTGCTCGTGTACAGGTTTTACTCACATCTCAAATTGTGTTCAGGGACTAGATAAAATTCCTAAATATTTCAGCTTGGTGATTTTTCTTTGCCTAACGATTGGTCTTAATTTGTTTGCAACCTCACCATGGGTGTTCTTATAAAGTTAGGAAAAAGCATGTAGTGTCATTTGGAACAAGGATAGATGATGCTGAATAACCTCCACTCAAAGTTCTCCTAAAAACTTAAAAAAAACAGACTAATTGTTGTCACTAAAGCTAATGAGAAAGGTAACGGAAAAAAGAATTATATGCAACCATTTAAAATGCTCAAAATCAATAACGCACGCCTTTAATACAAGAACAGATCTCGGAACATTGAAGTCTGACACACAAGTTTGCTGAAGTCGAAGAACAAGCTAAGAAAAAGCCTAGTGTGAAACTTCCAAGTTGTTGTAGTTATCTCAGAACGTTATAGACGTTAACAAAATAACAGTTTGTCACCAAGTCCCAAACTCTTTCTATAGTTTGTTATTGCGTTGACGCCATTTTGTGACAACTGAGCTGTTGAATTTCAAATCAAAAGGAACTCCAGAATTGAAAACAATTTATGGAATTTTAGGCGAAATAACTAGCCTTAGTCAAAAAGTTAAAAAAAACGTGGGTCTGGACTGGAGCATGTGAGTCCAATTGAAAGTTTATAAGCGCGAGAAATAGAGAATCACAATACTAGCTCGGAAGGAACAGCGTGGAACGATTGATCAAAAAATATTTGTTGATTCCGGCGACTGGCACTGTTTGGCTAGCTTCTCTTCAGCTTTGGTTTTGAAAGTGTTCCTTCATCCTTTTTAGAAAACTGTTTTATGTTGTATTATCTCTTGATTTAACTAGGTACTGTTTGATGAGTGTGGCTGGGTGCTACACAGACTTTCACGTTGACTTCGGCGGAACTTCTGTTTGGTATCACATACTTAAAGGAGAAAAGGTAAGTGGTAATACTGGTATGATATTAATAAGCAATAAGGGTGGTGATAAACGCGCAGTATTCATAGTTCTCAACATTTGATGCTGAAAATTATTATGCCGATGGTATTAGCGGTGTTGGTATTAATGGTGATAGTTTGAGTGGTGATGGTATTAGTAGTGAAGGTATTAGTGTTTATAATATTATTGGTTATGGTGTTAGTGGTGATGGTTTGAGTGATGATGGGCATTAGTGGTGATGGTATTAGTGAAGGTATAAGTGATGATGGTGTTAGTAATGATGGTATTAGTGGTGATAGTACTATTGGTGATGGTATGAGTGATGGTGAAATTAGTGGTGATGGTTTTAGTGGTAATGGTATTAGTGGTAAAAGTATTAGTGTTGATGGTATTAGTGGTGGTGGTACTATTGGTGATGGTGTTAGTGGTAATGGTATTTGTGGTGAAGGTATAAGTAATGATTATGTTAGTGGTGATGGTGTTAGTGGTGATGGATTAAGTGATGATGGTATTATGGTGATGGTATTAGTGATGATGGTTATAGTGGTGATGGTATTAATGGTAATAGTGTTAGGGGTGATGGTATTAATAGTGGTGGTTTTAGTGGTGATGTAATTTGTGGTGATGGTACTAGTGATGATGGTACTAGTGGTGATGGTGTTAGTGAAAATGGTGTTAGTGGTGATGGTGTTAGTGGTAATGTAATTTGTGGTGATTGTACTAGTGGTCATGGTTTTAGTGGTGGTGGTATTTGTGATGGTTTTAGCATTGATAGTATTAGGGGTGGTGGTACTAGAGGTGATAACATTAGGGGTGATAGTGTTAGTGATGATGGTGTTAGTGGTCATGGTACTAGTGGTCATGGTGTTAGTGGTGGTGGTATTTGTGATGGTTTTAGCAGTGATGTA
>JAOBRD020250397.1:4477-24140 GCA_027575215.2 Hydrozoanthus sils
GAAGGTAGAATCCTTCCTTGTAGGTAAAATCCTTCATTGAAGGTAAAATCCTTCATTGAAGATAGAATCCTTCCTTGAAGGTAGAATCCTTCGATGGAGGTAAAATCCTTCATTGAAGGTAGAATCCTTCCTTGTAGGTAAAATCCTTCATTGAAGGTAAAATCCTTCATTGAAGATAGAATCCTTCCTTGCAGGTAGAATCCTTCCTTGCAGGTAGAATCCTTCAATGGAGGTAGAATCCTTCATTGAAGGTAGAATCCTTCCTTGCAGGTAGAATCCTTCATTAAAGGTATAATCTTTCCTTGCAGGTAGAATCTTTCTTTGCAGTTACATTCCTTCATAGGAGGTGGAATCCTTTCCTGAAGGTAAAATCCTTCCTTGTAGGTAGAATCCTTTCTTGGAGGTAGATCCCATTCTTGCAAGTAGAATCCTTCCTAGCAGGTAGAATCCTTCGTTGAAGATAAAATCCTTCATTAAGGTACAATTCTTCCTTGCAGATAGAATCTTTCCTTGAAGTTACAATCCTTCATTGGAGGTGGAATCCTTCCTTCCCGACTGATTCCAAACTACCATCAGTTGATATTATCAGCGCAGCCATTATTCTCATCACTACTGCCATTACCGCCATTATCACCACCATTAACGTCATCATCAACATCAATTCCGTCACTAATAGACCATAAATATAATAAGTGTCGGAGATAGAGTTGTCTGAAACAATGTCAGTCGTTTTATCGACAAGTAATGACGATCTATAAAACAAGTTACCTTCTCTATGGTTCGAAAACAAACAGCTGGTGTACTCATTATGTTGCTGAAAAAAAACCATACAATGCACGATTATCTTCACACGTTCCAACTAAGTTAAATACCTCGTTGTACTGTTAGAGCTGCATTAATGTAATCATCTTTACGGAATCCAGCTCTGACATGCTAACAAATAACCAAAGGCAATGGCTCGAGAATCCAAGGCAGGGGTGGACACCAGGGGCACCAAATTTCTCCACAGGAGAAATTCATTGCTTGACTGATCGACTGACTGAATGACTGGTAGCAGCTCATCTTCGAGCACTTTGTTCCGATCTTTGAGTCTATGCACAGCAATGTTTAGGTTGAGCTTGTTATAAGAAAGTGCTTCAAGCCTAAAAAAATCTTGGTTTGTGTAAAATTTGAGAAGCTTGTAGAAAGAAATGATAAAACGAGCCCAGAAGTTAGCAGAAAAGTAAGTGTGAGAAACAGCCTAGTAAATACTTTAAAGTGCAAGTATCACGAATAAACGACCAATTCTCCACTTTCAGGGTTTTGTGTCTACATTTCAAAAAAGTTTGTTATATTTTCATCTGGGGCTTATTGTGAAAGCTATGGCGGTTTTTATTTAAAAATTTTATACGTTCGCGATAATGGGGACAAAAGATTCATTGACATGCGTTACGTCACAAGTGTAGTTCAGGTTACTCTCGATATGTCGAACTCTTATGAAAGACCCAGTGGGTGCTTTAGGTGAAACCCTTTGCTGAAGGGGTTTAGGGTTAGGGTTGGCTGAATAAAAACTGACCGTTTAGCAATGGAAAAGCGTTGTTCTGTTTTTGGTTGTAATTCAAACTCATATCATGGAGCAACGACACATAGTTTTCTGAAAAACCCGAAAATCGTCTTTGAATCAAGTTTGCCGACAGAACGTGTGCAGATTGGCAACCACGGAAATACGATTACATTTGCATGGCTGTTGACTATGTCGACAATCTTATCAAAGCAGCCCTTGGATTTGCCTCAAATTAAGATCACTTTAATTTGGTTTCATTCCAAATTATTGTAAGTTGATGCAGTTTTGTTTCGAAAATCTCAGAAAACCAAAGTTAAAACACGAAGCTATTCCGTCGCTCAACAACACTGGAACAACTTCTGCAGTCCCCTTCAACACCAGAGTCGACGTCTAACAACGAATCCAAAGTAAAATCTGTTTTAATAAAGTGAGAACGTCAACGGCTAAGTTAGGCCTAAAGTACAATGTTTTCTCAATGTTGCACAACTACACTTGTGACGTCATGACCGAGTGGGGAAATGATGACTTGTTTTGGGTCACTTCGGAAAAAGGCATCGTTCGGGGGACAGTTGGAAAAGAAAAACGTTCTGCGTAATGTTTTAGTGTGAAAAACCGAATTCTACGGTAATTATTGTCATGGAGACTGTATAAAATCAAGAATAGACCACCTTGTGATACTTTCACTTTAGGTTTTACACCAGGGAAAAAATAGTGCGTACCTTTTACTCCAACGAAGGACTTAAATCCGAAACAGCAGTATCTACTAATTTTCATTCATCAAACAGTTAGCAGGACTTGTGTCCACTACGTTACATTGTATCGGCAGATGAGCAATGAGAACACCTGCTATGTTATCTGGATGCTGTCAAAACTTTGGTTCCCGACACACCTCTAGCCTTTCTTTCTCGGCTGCTCCAATACTTTTTATGACAACTACTTGACCTTTCTAAGGATCGCTTACTTCTTATTAATCTTAGTGGTAAGAGCAATACTAACCTGGCTGTAAAACCTGAAGCCATGACAGGCGCTTCCCAGCCCAAGATCGGTACTCCTTGTAACTTGATATGCATGTCATATATTCCCTGGATAAGTTTGTAAACCACACGAATACATGTGTACAGGTAATGATTTGGAATAAAGGCAACTATTTCGTTTCTTTTTAAACCGAACAGACATAGATATTGCCCTATTTATACCGAGAAGTACCGAATAGTTACTTTATGAAACTCTTTATCGACTGCTCCCACTTACTGTAACACTGAGCCCAAGAACGTCCAAGAGGAAATTCAGAGTTTCTTCTGCAATTATAAATTTGAATAGCTCAACATTTTACTGTAGACTTGTAGATGTTTATATTTGCTTTCTTGAGCTTTTTTTTGTTTGTTTTTTATATCATCACACACTGGTAGTCATGTGACCTTTCCAATCACTGTAATCATTATAACTGTTATTGTTGTAGTAGCTGTTCTATTATTGTCAAATAGTTCAAACAAAAAATCTACTGCTTTTAATTTTCTTCAAACACGATCTATGTGAAGAAAAAGAACTTCTGAAAAATGCAGAAACGTTGAATATTCGATGCTTTTTAAGTCCAAGGAAATATGTTCAACAACTTCTTGATGCAAAAAGAAGCGATGTGAGGTCTTACCTCGTTAAAAAAATCCCCCACCCATTTTGCAATTAGCAGGACAAGCATCATGGGAAGACCGTAGGTGATGTCGCTGGTTGCTTCCATAAAAATAACTGTCAAGCTGATCGTCATTCTAACCACGCCGCCTGCAAGTTGATAAACAAAACAAACATCTTGTAAATCCCGCAAGATTCGACAAGAATGCATTTAACCAAAGGGGATTTTTTCTGAATGTTGAAACTATTCTACCAAACAAAAGATACAATGAAAACAAAATGAAAATGTTTGATAATTTAAAGTGTAAATTTTTATATGCGAGTTTCAGTCTTTGTTATCAATGAGTGGACTGTTTTTTGATTGGTAGTTTGAAACAAAGATTCCTTTGTTTAAGGTCCCTTTTGTGAGATCTTTTGTGAGAGTACTAACACATGCAAGCATACAAAAGGGCACATACCTAGCATAGCAGCTGCACCAATGAGGGCGTACCTCCCAGGTTCAACCCAAGTACCATGCGGGAAAAGAGTCTTCAGCAAAACTCCAAAAAGTCGGCCCCAGGCTGCCCCGGTCAAGATGCATGGTATGAAGAGACCACTGGGCACATATAGCCCGTATGTCCACGTGGCCAGGTAGAAATAGATGGGGAAGAACGCCGCTAGAGTAATACTACTGTAGGAACCTGCAGAGGAACAAGGGTTGAGAAGAACTTTAGTCATGGAGATATACCAAAGGAGTATTCTGGACCTAATAGTCTGGAGTAACTACAAAAGCGAGACAGGAGGAACTTTAGCAAGGTTGTGCAGAAAGAGAAGCACTGAACCGAGAGTGTGTCAAAATAATTATTGGGGACAAATCCAGCTATTGCCTGGAAGTACTAGTGCAGCGTCGAAGTACACTTACATACGAACCTGTTTGTTAACTATGCCGTACTGACGAAGCCCAACAAGCCCGAACCAGAGTTTCACAGCTGCTAGCACACAGGCTTCTACTATATTTAGGGTCCAGTACAGGCTTGGTTCCTTTGAACTGCGAGGACTCGGTGTTCTTATTCATGTTTGCTAGTTTTTGCTGAGCAGCCCCGCTCTAGCAAGTTATAAACATGTATGCTGCTGTTTTATCAACTATCATTAAAATAAAGATGATGATGACCACGGCAGCAAAGATGACAATGAAAATCTGGAGTGGCAAAATAAACTTCGACGTTGCTTTATGTTACATACTTAACTTAAGTTCAACTTTATTATTGCAGTGTAGTTATATACAGTTTTACATGTTACTGCCGCAGTTAGCGTGGCTAGCTATTCGAGGCTTTCAGTAATATAAAGTATGCATATCTTATTAGAAGCGGAGATTTTACAAACAAAATATAATATACATAACTAATTTAAAGTATTTATAAGTCCTTTAGCATAATTCTTTAGGGTCTTAATATTTATAGAAACGACATTTGTACAATATAGGAATACATATCTAAATATATATTACATATAATAGTTAAAAATTGAATCGAGAAAGAAAATAGAAATACCATTTTGCAGAAATTAAAATTAAAAATAGAGAATCGATATCTATCGAACATAGTGCCAAACTTGCACAGAAATAAAGTTAACTTTGGGCGAGTTTTGTAATTAGAGTTTGTAATTCAACATAACTGTCCTCCTCTGAAAGTATTTGTTACAGTTTTGAGTGTAAAGTTTTCTTAAAAGAAAATTTTGGAAGTTTACGCAGATGTAAAAGAATACTATTCCAAATTCTTGAGCCAGTTCGCGAAAATGAGTATTTTTAATAATTTCCTTACAGCTTTCTGTTATATACAAACACACCACTGACTGAGTGGCGTGGTCTTTTGATCTTGTTAAAAAAGTTGTTGTAGTTATACTGAAACACTGCAACATGAAGGAAAGTAGTTTGGTTTTGTTTGCAATCTATCATCTTACCAAATGGTGCGTGGAACAGATTCTTGACAGACTCCTCCGGTGTGTTGAAAACAAGAGAGCCCATAGCACTGTATTCTCCATCATCACAGAAAAACTGCAGGAAATTTGACAGATACAAAATAAGGAACAACATCCCAAGAAACAAAACGACTGACGTCGTCTAAACACACAACCATTATCAATTCCTATTAGCTTATTATTATTATTATTATTATTATTATTATTATTATTATTATTATCATTATCATAATAGCAGATTTTTCTGTTTGTTCATGTTTGTATATATCATAAAATAATTTCATTTTAAAACTTAGCCAACAAATTTTAAGAGCAACATCAAAGTACTTCATTATCCAAGTGAGCAAAACAAGGGACGTACTAACTACCTTCAACCTCACAGTTGATTATTTTGTCGAGAGGCAGATAGTGTTAAGTGTTTTTCTTCATGCAAAGGGATGAGTAACTTAAAGAAATAAAGTCCACATAGTAGAAGAGTAAGATATATGAAAGCATTGGTAAAATGGTATAAGTACTTTTAAAAAACTAAATATTTTCGATCAAACAATCATCTTCAGAGTTAAAACTGTTTTAAAACTGCCGTGTCTTTGTTTAAATATATAAAAGTATGCATAAATTAAGTTATTCCAGTTCCCTCCGGGAATAGAATTAGATCGTAAGATTGTACTTGTTTATTAAGTTCCGGAATGGTGGCTGCGATCATAAGGGCCTCATCAACAATGTTACTATGTGCAGTAAAAGTGTTACTATGTGCAGTAAAAGGGTTACTATGTACAGTAAAAGGGTTACTATGTGCAGTAAAAGGGTTTCTATGTGTAGTAAAAGGGTTACTGGTGGCTGCAATCATAAGGGCCTCATCAACAATGCGTCTTTTTATAAAAGAATGTACATTTCTCAAAAGCTTCCAAGAGAAAAAATGAGTTGGATTCTATTCCCAAAGGGAATTGGAATACTTTTTATATATTAAAACAAAGACGCGGCAGTTTTAAAACAGTTTTTATGTGCACATAAAAAACCTTTTACTGCACATAGTAACCCTTTTACTACACATAGAAACCCTTTTACTGCACATAGTAACCCTATGTGCAGTAAAAGGATTACTATGTGCAGTAAAAGGGTTACAATGTACAGTAAAAGGGTTACTATGTGCAGTAAAAGGGTTTCTATGTGTAGTAAAAGGGTTACTATGTGCAGTAAAAGAGTTTCTATGTGCAGTAAAAGGGTTACTATGTATAGTAAAAGGGTTACTATGTGCAGTAAAAGGGTTACTAGGTGCAGTAAAAGGGTTACTACGTGCAGTAAAAGGGTTACTATGTGCAGTAAAAGGGTTACTATGTGCAGTAAAAGGGTTTCTATGTGTAGTAAAAGGGTTACTATGTGCAGTAAAAGGGTTACTATGTGCATGAATGTATGTAAGCTCTGTATTTGAAAAGAATGAGTAATGTTTCCACAAAGGTGAATAGGATTACAGTAGATGACTGAATGAGTAATGTTTCCACGAAGGTGAATAGGATTA
Source organism: Hydrozoanthus sils (assembly GCA_027575215.2). Taxonomy (NCBI): domain Eukaryota; kingdom Metazoa; phylum Cnidaria; class Anthozoa; order Zoantharia; family Hydrozoanthidae; genus Hydrozoanthus; species Hydrozoanthus sils. Next base: position 11,119 of record JAOBRD020250397.1, read on the forward strand.
CAGTAGATGACTTGCATGCATGCAGTGGAACAAAAGGGTTTTCCCTGTTCCTGAAAAGGGAGAGTAATAATATAGACTGTGAAGATGTGGAGCAGTAAACATTAACAAATCACAAGAAGTAGGGTTAGTTTATACCTGAAGTGGCTGGGTAATGTTGGCTGTTCCAAGAGGTCGACAGTCATTGTGGAAATAGATAAGACAGAAAGCAGAACTGGCACTAATGATGGCAACAATCATAGCTTCCAACACCCTCATCCATTTTCTCTTCACATACCTCAAAATAAAATAATGTCATAAACACAATTGGATTTGCAGTTGAAAATACTTTCATTTATTTCTTTTTTGACATGTTAGAAAATTGGCTGCTTCTTTTGTAATATCTTAGGACTTCACACCATAGATTTTTGGGTTTGATTAAGCTAAACGCAAAAGAACAGTCACTCCAATCAACTCTTTAGTTGCATATTAAGCAGAGCCCATCTCTTACATTGCAGGGTTCAAAATAACGTTAAAAATTATGCCTTATTGTTTAGGCTGTTAAATATAGATGGCCAACTGTTCTTAAATGAACAGATTGTAAAAATAATACTGTAGCAAGAACAAATAAATCAACGCTTCTCATCTCTCAATTGCGGTCATTTTGAGGTGATGAGGTCAGGTTTATCTCTGATCTTAAAAGCAGCTTTCCATTTTCTAATTCCCTCTTTATAGAATTATTTCATCTTAAATTGCAACTGAAAATAAAATTCACCAGAAGGATTGCAAATTTGCCGGCTATCACCGGCATCCAACAGCTAGTTCTTTTGTAGCCTGTTCTTAAAGCTTATTGTTTAGAATTCCTTACTGGTACAAAAAATGAAATTAAAAAGTAATCTGCCAGACCTTATCAATCTTTCTTGTCTCAACTTTTGTATTCAACACTGGAATTAAAACCTCAGAAATACTCACTTCATTCGAAATATTGATAAATGGTGATTTATTGCATTGAACAAAGCTCCAAACAGGCCGCCTGCAAAAGAAATAATTACTTGAATAAGTACAATTTTCTTTTTAGGATTACACTTCAGTCATATTTTGATCAAGCTTTTTCTTCACTCAACTACACTAACAAATTGACACATTAACGATTATGAATGATGCTGTAGTGCCTTAAAAAGTGATTTCATCCAAACACCAATAAATGAGTAAATTAATTAATTTTTTTTTATCCCTGAGAAGGGGAGTACAAGTTTTTAAAAACAATCCAGCTCACACATTGGGATTTATAGTAATGTTTTCATAAGTTCTGCTCATTTCTTGCAAAAAGCAAAGGTCTATTTTCAAACTTTATATAAAAATTATCCATCCATTGAACTTTTTGAAGCATTTAGTAACTTTTTCCAATCTTCTATAACATAACTTCCTTCTTTCGTTTTTGTTCTTGTTAAACTATTTTGGTTTTGAAAGAGCATAGTATAAAGCAAACCTGCCCAATCACTGTAAGAAGTAACTCAACTCACCAAATACTCCCATGAGAAAGAAAAGAGGAATCTCATATCCATAATATGAAATACCCTATAGAGCAACAGAAAAGGGTATTAAATATGCTGTCAGATATTTGGAATTTCAAACATATACTTGCAAGTAACATAGAGATTGCAAAATTCAAGTTAAAATAATCATATTGAGCAGAAGACACAAAAGGTTACCTGAAAGGAGCCAAAGTTAATGAGGCCTGGACTGGTGAGATCAAGTGCATGCCCATTGTAGATGGACAAGGCAACGTTCAGTGTGAAGGTTGATATCATTGAACCAAAAAGTATTCTCCATGTCAGAGCTTGGTTCCAGAAACTAGCCCCTTCTTCCAAACTAAACAGAACGCCACCTTTGACAACAAGAAAGTTTTACTTAGCAAAATTGTTTGACAGTTGTTTCACAATGTGAGTTTATAACGTTTTGACTGCTTACTGCCAGCCTTCTTCTGGTGTTGCATAGACTTGCTTAAATAAGTGTAGGATCGACATATACTGAAATGCACGTTGTGTCTTGGAAGGTAAGTTTGATATTTGTGCACAGTTGAAAGCCAAGCCTTGGAGTATCTCAATACCAAAAAAAGTAAAAAGTAAAGTGGTGCATTTATATAGCACCCTTTCCACATACATGCTCAAAGGCGCTTTACAATGACCAGTTTACCCCCAGTGGACCAGAAGCATATATAAAGGCGCAATTGGCAGCTGATTTCAAAGCGATCCATGTATGCTGGTACTCATTTTACCAACCCCGGAAGGATGGAAAGCTGAGTGGCGTTTAGCAGGAACGAAAGTAACCCAAATATATAACCCTCGACCAGGCCGGGGATCGAACCAGGGACCTCAGGATTGGGAGGCAGAGATCTTACCACTGTGCCGACCCTCCGCTGTCCCACACATTGTTTGGGTGGAGCTGGGAGTAAGGAAATGAAACATTTGACTAATTGGCACTTATAAATATCAGTTTGAAAATGTTTATTTTTAATTTCATTCCAAAACAGACTTCAATTAGAAGGAGTGTAAAAATCCCATATCTACAGAGAGCTGCTCTCTAGAGATCGTCTGTTCATCAGATCCAAAGCCTGAGATGCTATCTCTAACAAGTCACATTACAATCAAATATTTCCACACTTAAAAAATAATCATTTTGTTTGTGAACTACCAAACATTGCTGGCCAAACAACTGGACATTACATCTGGCTTCCGGACTGAAAGCAAACCCCTGGACAAACTGAATGGGCTAGGACTGACAGTATTTTGTTTTGATTAAATGAGGGATAGTGGTGAAAAAACTGTTGAAATCTTTTATGGATCTTGAAATTTTTTTTACGCTAACACAGTTTAAAATGTTTTAACAATTAATGCATGTATAATGTACAAATGTGTTAAAACATTTTCAACTGATGGTGCCACTAGATGGGCAGGCAAATTTTCAGTTCCCTAATTAATTTTTTCTACAACTATTATATATTTGGCAAGGTCTATCCACTGAGTTTTAAAATTTTGTCCAGGGTTAGGTCCTTTCTAAGAACTATTTATTTTAATTTAATTTATTTTTGAGCTATTAAGTATATCAGATACTGAGAAATATTTTCAAAACATCATATTATTTAACCAAGTAGTGTTTGAGTTCTAATTCAAGGGAATGGTGATAGAGATTTTGAAGGTTAGGACTCAGATGCAATGTTCATGTTGAATAAATTATTATGCTTTGTATATTCCACCCAGCAGGGTTCAGCTGCCAAGGAGCATTAATTAAAGAAACAAAAAAACTAACCTATTGGAGCTCCAAATGCAGCAGACACTCCTGCAGCTGCTCCACCTGATACAAAATCTCTTTTTTCATGGTCAGTTCGAAAGTACTCCAACATGTGGAAATCTTTATTGAATGTTGTTGACCTTCCTTGAGAGACACCTGCAGCAATCACTGCTCCTGAGTGAATCATAGGACCTTCTTTGCCGCACGCTAAGCCACCAGACACAGAGAACATCACACCAAACACTTTTACCAGCAAAGTCTACGATTGTCAATATTTATAATTGTAGCATGCGCATTAAAAAATTATATTTAATTCAGTAATGTAATAATGAAGAACACTCTGTACTATCAAAAGACAAAAAATCAAAAAATGTTTTAGAGCGTCTCTCATTTGTGCTATGGCTTACTCGACTGTAGCTACTCACTTAATATTTGAAAGAAAGAAGTTATAATTTGGTCTAATCTTTTTGTTTCTAGATCAAAGAATATGTTTATTTGCAAGTCAACAGTATATACCTAACTATCCAGTTTGAATTCATAAGCTATTAAAAAACAGATTAGTTCATAATTGATTAAATACCAATTTAATTAGGTAGCTGAAACACAAAACTACATGTGTTACCTTGTACTATTTAGTATAATTAAATATTGCATGCGACACTCACTTTGATTCTGACAACATGTGGGACTTTGACACCATTAAGATAGCACTTAATCTGCGGAATACCACTACCTGCTGCCACAGGCTACAGACAAACCAAAATCCTCAGTAAGTATTTGCACATAAACTGACAAATGTATAACTATCGATATCCATACCATTCTTGTTTATAGTTTCTAGCTACACATATAGATAAGCTTGAATCTGAATGGCTGTAACAATCTTACCTGCAGACAGTTACAAACAGTACAAAGAGTACCATTTGTTACCTGCAGCAATGAAGAGTTGATAAAAAAAGTATGCTAAATTAAAAGCAAGGCTTTTGGAGATTACTTTTGGTTGAAAATCAGTATATAAAAGTATTTTTGTTGACAGATAGGTGTCAAAACCTAACAATCTGTGAAGGCTAAATAATAAGTCAAGTGCTATTGGTGCAAATTAAAAGAACTTTTATAATTAACCACAATATCCAAATTTAAAATTGCATGTCATGAACTTGCCTGTTATAAAAACTTTTGAAAATACAAAAATAGGCATTTTAAACTTTTTAGTAGTAAATCTTTATTTTAAAAAAAGTGTCCTGAGGGAATTTATGCTTGAATAAAGTTTAAACTGTTTGTTTTAGCTAATAAAGATCTTTGCACGAAAAGAGTACACTCTCAGAGGACAGGAAGACAAACCTCCTACTGTCAATTAGCACTGTTTGGTCTACCACTTTCAATGTGGTCTGCGTGATACAGACTATGTTGGTTATACAAAACGGCATTTACACCAGTGCATAGAGGAACACAGACTGTCAATCATCAGTAAACACTTACAAAAAAAAATGATAATTTTGTTGATTTTTATTATTGTTTTAATATTTTGAATAATTATTGTTCAAAGTTTCATTGCCTAATATGTGAAAATGTTGTTTATACATGAGATCAAACCAATACTTAATAAGCAATCAGATTCTTTATATGCAAATATTTTTGTTAACTAAAACTTACAAATAAAAAACTTTATTCAGGCATGAATTCCTTCAGGGGGTGTCTGAGGTTAGAGGGGGTGTTCAGGATCAGATGGAGTGCTCAGGCTTGGAGAGGTAATCTGGGTGGTGGTGGAGGTGTTCAGGGTAAGTGGGAGTGTTTGAGATTAATGGGGGTGTTTGGTATTGGTGGGAGTAATCAGTAAGGAAGGAGTATTTAGAAATGGAGGAGGTGTTTGGGGTTGGTAGGTGTGTTTGGGGTTGATGGGGGTATTTGAGGTTGGTGAGAGGGTTTTGGGTTGGTGGGGGTATTTGGTGTTGGTCGGGGTGTTTTGATTTGGTGGGGATGTTTGGGGTTAGAGGTGATACTTGAGGTTGGTGGGGGTGTTTGGGATTAGTGGGGTGTTTAGGGTTGATGGGGATATTTGGGGTTGGTGGGGGTATTTGGGGTTGTTCAGGGTGTTTTGGTTTGGTGGGGGTGTTGGGGGTTAGAGGTGATATTTGAGGTTGGTGGGGGTGCTTGGGGTTGGTTGGGGTGTTTAGAGATGGAGGGATCTTTTGGGTTGGTGATAGTGTTCAGGGTTGCAGGAGTATTCAGGGATGGAGGAGGTCTTTGTGGTTGGTGGTGGTGTTTTGGGTTGGTGGGGGTGTTCAGGGTTGAAGGCGTATTTAGGGATGGAGGGATCCTTTTCGTTGGTGGGGGTGTTCAGGGTTGCAGGACTGTTTAGGGATAGAGAGGGTGTTTAGGGTTGAAGGAGTATTTAGGGATGGAGGGATCTTTGGGGTTGGTGGGAGTGTTCAGGGTTGCAGGAGTGTTCAGGGTTGCAGGAGTATTCAGGGATGGAGGAAATCTTTGTGGTTGGTGGTGGTGTTTAGGGTTGGAGGGGCATTCAGGGTTGAAGGAGTATTTAGGGATGGAGGGATCTTTGAGGTTGGTGAGGGTGTTTAGGGTTGAAGGAGTGTTTAGGGATGGAGGGGGTGTTCAGGGTTGGTGGGGGCATTCAGGGTTGAAGGAGTATTTAGGGATGGAGGAATCTTTGGGGTTGGTGGGGTGTTAAGGGTTGCAGGAGTGTTCAGGGATGGAAGGGGTGTTCAGGGTTGGTGGGGGTGTTTAGGGTTGCAGGAGTGTTTAGGGATGGAGAGAGTGTTCAGGGTTGGTGGGGGTGTTTAGGGTTGAAGGAGTATTTGGGAATAGAGGGGCCTTTGGGATTGGTGGGGATGTTAAGGGTTAAGGTAAAAAGGTAAGGTGAAACTTTGCTTTTTTGGCATGGTACACAACTTATGTACATTGCTAAAGCCTATTCAAAAGTACACATAACTAATTGAACAAATAGTGTATGATCATATTACAATATTACAAGTTTCATATAACAAAATAATATAAATTTAAATCAGTTGAGGTAGCTGCTGTCTCTTCATGAAACAATCATTGATATATTTTGCTGTGAGGAAAACAATATTGGTATCATCACTAGAAAATATTTTCTTTACTAAAACATTTTATTCTGACAGAATTGAACCTAAATTTTGATGTAGTTTCCCAAAAATATATTTCTATTATCTATAAGGGTTGAAGGAGTGTTTAGGGATGGAGGGGGTGTTCAGGTTTGGTGGGGGTGTTTAGGGTTGAAGGAGTATTAGGATAGAGGGATCTTTGGGGTTGGTGGGGGTGTTTTGGGTTGGTGGGGGTCTTCAGGGTTGAAGGAGTGTTTAGGGATGGAGGGGTCTTTGTGGTTGGTGGGGATGTTCAGAGTGTTTATGGATGGAGGGAGAGTTCAGCTGCTTACCTCTCCAAACACAACCAACGATGAAGCAATCAGGACATAAAATGCGTCAATTACAACCCACAGCACATATGGAGCAGCTAAACAGTTGTTGTTTCCTGTGGTGCACTGATCAAGATCTGAATACTCAGTTGTTAAGAATTTTTTACTTTGTAAGTACTTCATTGAGTTCACATGCACACTTGTAAGTATATAATATCTACATATCTACATCTACACTATCATAAACTAAAACTTTATTGATCATCTTCAGAGAGGCCAAACTCTGACATGCTGCAATGAACCAAAGGAAAGTGCAAGAGAAAACAAGAAAGAAAAAACCCAACTGCCTCAAGCGGGAATCAAACCCACGACACCCCAATCACACGGCAGGTTCTCTAACCATTGAGCTACCGAGGCATCTACAGTGGCAGAGAGAGAATGAACCAACCCAAGACAAGCCAGACAATCCCATTTTGTACTACTTTAAAATTAACTATTAACACTTAAGGGGGAACTGAACCCTAAAATTGTGTGATAACAATATTTAAACATTTTTTCGTGTCGCACTGATTTTCCGAGAGATTCAAGTAATTCAAAATATGTTACGTGCCGCATTGTACCAGCAGCTCAGAAATGGAAGCTATGACGTCAGATATGGGGAAGAATCAGCTCGAACTAAGAAGAATCATCACTGAAGTGAGATACTGTAAATAGTTTAAACTTTAACTTTCACCTTTGAGTATAATGATAAAGCAAGCTTATAACAACATAAACAGTTCAAGCATTTGCTCGCTTCCCCATAACCTACATCACACTTTACCTTTATTTACTGCTGACAAGTTAATAAGCGCCTACACTCAACAAACCGGAAAGATCTGAAACATGCACAATCAAACTAGAATTTCTCAGAAAATCAGTGTGACATGAGAAAAAGACCTTTTGACTATGATCTCCACACCTTTAAGGATTTTGTTTAAAAAAAGGTTGATTTTAGGGTTCAGTTCCCCTTTAAAGTGCATATGAAGTAAAAAATTACATTACTTCAGTGGATAGACCTTTCTAAATAAAGCATAGTGGTGAAGACTTTTTGTCAAAATCTCCCAATGATGATTCTTGAGATATTAACATTTAAAGTTTTCAACTGATGACATCAAGAGTGGTTCTGACAAATTTGCATTTTTTTAGAATCTGCTGTCAATCTATAACCTCTGGATGTATTGAAGCCAAAAATGGGTTGCTGATGTATCTCACATCAAATAGATCATCAGTCCAAGTTTGGCTCAAATTAATCCAAATGTTCTAGATTGGCAGCAGATCTAAACAAAAATGTAAATTTGTCAGAACCACTTATGACATCATCAGTGGAAAACTTCAAATGTTAATATCTCAATAACCATAGCAGATTTTGACAAAATATTTTTGTTGCTTTTCCTCATTTAGCAAGGTCCATCCAATGAAGTAACAAAACTTTTCATTTCACATGCACTTTAAAAACCAAATGAAGAAAACAACCACAAACTCTGAACTTTTTTTAAAATTTGAGACTTTTTAATCAACTCTTTATCATTGAATGCAGATTCTATTGGAAACTTTGATACATAGGCAAGTGGGAATAGATCAAGCCAAATAATTTTCAATCCCTGCAGCACCAAAACTAGCAACTTTGTGACTAATATATTTAAGATACTGTGCAGTACTAACCATGTCAAAAAATCCCCCAAAACAGTTTAGTTCAATACAAAAATATATTGAGTCCCCAATACAGCTATTCATTATGTAAATGCAAAAATAAACGATAAAGGATACATTTTTTAATGGTGACATATTTCCAGGTGGATAAAAAACCGATGCAGATATCAATGAAAAAGGCAACTAGGCCTGTCAGCATTCCAATCACAAACATAACAACCCATCGACTGATATTAATCCGCACTATTTTCTGCAAAACCAAGAAATGAAAGAATAAACTCACTTTATAATATGGCTAATGAAAGTTGATAATATTAATCTCACCAACCACTTTCAAAGTTAACCCCTTCAGTCCCAGTTGTATTGGTAAATTCTCCCAATTAGAACACATGTATTTACTTTTCTTTCTATTCTAAGAACAAGTTTGAGATGAGTGGAGACCAAATATAAAAATTTAAATGAAGTTTTTCCACTGAAAGTAGGAAGTATTGTAGTTTCATTTATCTACAGTATCAACAAGGAACCCCATAAACCCACACAGAGGAGAGAGAAAAAAGTATTTGACCCCTGTGGAATTTGAACCCATTACCTGTGAAACAGATCTATGTCAAAGGGTTTGGGGTTTTTGGGGCTCCAGTTTTAAAATATCAGGGATCCAGGGCTCACAAGTCAACTAGTAACCCACTCAAACAAAGGAGAAAAATTCTTATACCCATTATTACTACTTTGATTTTTTAGACTTTTCAAGGGCCGAGGTACCAATTTGTATATCACATGAACCTCTGCATACCTCTGCTGTGTATGACTTCTGTTCTCTGAAATGTAGTGTGTTTTCTATAATATCGTAGTCTAAACTCTGTTGAAATTAAAAATAATTATCTGTATTAAATAAAGATGCTTTGCCAACAATTTGAAGACACCTGTATTGGGTATAGCTGCTTAAAACATGGTGAGCCAGAAAAATAATCTGTACACAGCAGTCAAAAACAGATTAAACTTTGTTCATAAATAACAAAGATTACAGGTTAAATCAAAAATTTGCTCATAGTTTCAGCGGCTACAAACTTGTTTCAAGAGAACTAGAGGGCTCTCTCTCTCTCTCATCAGGTGAATGAAATTAAAAATGTAGAGAGACAATTTATATAGAGATCTAGTAATTAACATAATACATTTATTTAGTATTTTTCAATGTTTGGTGGTATGCACACACAAACTAAGTGGTTTGTATGAATTGGTTGCCTGTAAGCCCCATGTATATTTCTTATATTCCTATTTAAAGGAAACTTTAAATATTGGTAGCACCTTGATGAAAGTCTGCAGTCATGGTGGTCACTTAATGCTCGTCCTCCAGATGTTTTATCTTCTGACACCCTAACAAAGCTCCTTTTAACAGTCCACCATAACAGCAATAAGATCAGTGAAGGAACCAAACTTTAACCCTTTCAGTCCCAGATGTGCTGCTAAATTCTCCCAACTAGAGCCCATGCTTTTTGTTGAACAAGCTTGGAAGAATTTAACTATTCATCTTCAGAACTTTGCTAAGTTTGATCAATTCTTGTTTTCTCATTATCAAATATCTTAATTTGTATATGTTTCGTAAGGAGAAGTTAGATGTCAATAACTGATTGGGACTCAAAGGGTCGAGCAAACCGGTGGTAGCTCTCTCGATTTTAGTGTTATTGATCTATATAAGAGTTAAGTCTATATGTTGCCAGTGTTTGTACTGAAGTGCACATGATAATCTCTGAAGTATTCCAAAGCTGCACTATTATCTCCAGTTTTTTTTACGTTAAAAATGTACTTAAGCGGAAGTGAGCCACACGCTTCACGCATAAGTCACGTGAAATGGTTATCTAAACTTACTTCAAACTTTGGTGAAATCTTTTGCAGGCTTCCTGGTTCAACTCCGCTTGAACTCAGTGATCGCCGAAGCGAACTCTATAACATTGAGTTTAATGGTTTCATATGTAAGAAATTCAAACTAAGTACACAAGTTAAATACAAAGATAATATGTGAATCGTTTGATCGAACATCTTGAAAGCTTACCCCAGTCAACTCTGCGTCACATTGCCCAAACCAGTTACTGTCAACCGATGGAGTTCTCACCAGCACTGAACGCTGTGATTCCTTAAAGAAAAACCCAAACACATTTTTTGATTACAGATAAAGTGCATAATAAAATGTGATTACGAAACTTAAACTAGTTTTTGTTAACTCAAAAATATAATCGAACCAACCTCTCCCCTGCCTAATAGGGGCGAACGTTCCGAAGCCATACTTTCCAAATTCACTCGTCGTTCACCTGACATTACAACAGAATGGAAAATGAAAAAGCAACTTCTGGGAGTTGAAGCGACGAGAATAACAGCAACGATTCCTTCTCAACATTTTTCACTTTATTTTTCCATCTCACGTTTCACAAGAACAACACGAGCGAAACTAGTGCCAGTCTCTTGCCATGCTCTCACGGTCCTTTTACCCAGAATGCAGTTCAAACCGTTCAAATCAGCAAACATGGCGGCGCGAACATGTCTGAGAACTTCAAGAGTTTTGCTTGATTCTGTCCAAGCTTTTCGTACCCCCTTTTTTGCAACACGGTAAAATACTCAACTTATTTTATGGTCTTTCAATAATGCACATAGAATATAATTGAAATACTATTTGTTTACAGCTGCACTCTTATTAAATCCTAGTTGCATTAGCTGTGGAGGGATTGTAACTGCAGGACGGGGATCTGGTTCAAGGTTATTTTCAACGTTACCTGCACCAGAACCTGATGGAACACCGAAAGAATATCCAGAAAAAATTCAGAATATCGTGACAGAGATATCCAAACTTACTCTGGTAGAAGTGTCGGAGTTGAATGAGTTACTGAAAGTAAGTCAACACATAGCCTGAGCACTGTTAGTGTTAGTCACGTGGAATGCAAATTAAAGCTCGTAGAACAACATGATTTTAAAGGCATTTGTTCAAAAACAAACAGATATTGATACCTTGCTTCAGAGCTTTATAATGATAAAAAATTGACAAAAAGGAAACTTGTCTACTTAATGTTTTGATAAACATACCCGTGGGTGACTCTCTCAGAGACCCTAGGGTCTCTGAGAGAGTACATAAATAGAGACCCTAGGGTCTCTGAGAGAGTACATAAATAGCGGTGATTTAAATATTCTTTTGTTTGTTTTCAAATTAGTGCAACTAGCCTCTTCCTTGAGGTAAAATTTCAAAAGAATATGTTTTGCAAAACAAGGCTAGTTGAGCAGGGCTTGCTGTTTTAAAATCGTTGGGAGTGACAAAAAGCTCACCCAAGCTAATCAAAGTGAGCTGTCTTTTCCAAGTGATAAGGGCCTTAAAAAAAACCTGTTACAAGACAGTGCACCAGTGTCGTACTTCGAATTTCATTCAAATTTGAAGACATTCCACTCACATTAACAACCGACTATATTTAGTCTCTAGAAAATTTAAATAAGAGTAAGGAGTTTTTTTAAATCAAGTCAGAAACACCTTTGGTAATTGGTCAACAGTATTCAATAAAAACAGTTGAAAAGTGTGTGCTGGTTTTCACAAAGCGTACTATCAATCCACCAGACAATAAATATGTGCGACCACCGGACAATAAATATCTGTGATTGATTGTTCTCATTTTTGTTGTGGAAGTATTTGGACATGAATTTTTTAATGCATATCGGACGAATCACAAAACATTACCAAATCTGAATTTTCCATTGCATGAGCAATTCCTGGAAGAAACGTGAGCAATTAATTGCTCTCCTCAGGTCAATTTTGCACGAGCGATTGTGAGTGAGAGTGATCGCTCGCCTCAATCAGAAAGCCCTGGTTGAACTAGACAAAAGAATATATTAATCGCCACCATTTATGCATAGGGTCTATCGAACACAGTTAGCACTTAATTTTGAAGAAGCCTGAGAAAGAGCTGTTTTTACTGGATCAGTCTTGGTCCTTGGTAGAATTTCTGTACTCACCTGTACTTAATTATGCATGCAAACTAATGTGTATTAAAAGTTACTGTTTTCGCCATGTGAAAATGGAAGATATATATCCCTTACCCAAACCCTAACCCGATACTCCTAATCCTAACACTGGCATTGAGAACTCCTGAAACCTTACTAATTTATGCTACCTTCAATATGTAGCTCCAAAGAGTTAAAATAATTTTTACACTATTTACAATAGCCTGCATGCATAATTAAGTATGGGTGAATATTGGAAGTTTTCCTGAGTCTTTTCTGAAAAAGCAGTTATTGTGTTTATAATATTGTTACCATTGGTATCTTGTATGACTAGGTTATCTGAGGTGAGTTCACCATGGCAACCTGTATAAACTTGAGAAATAAGGCAGACAAAAACTGATGGGAAGTGAAGAGCTAGTTATTCCCAGATATTCAAGTTGTCTTGGATAAAAAGGAGATGCACTTAACAAGATACATGTTACTGTGATATTATTTAGTAAATAAACCCCTTCCAGTGGCTGGTATATCGGAGGATAATGTCCGCGGCTGATAGATTGTCCAAAAAATGAACAGTTGGCAGAGAAGCAAAGCTTCAAGGGCAACTGAGAAATTTTGAGAATAATCTATCAGCCAAGGACATTATATCCTCTGATATACCAGTGAGCCAAAAAGGGGTTTATTTATTTTATAACCCTCC
>JAOBRD020250502.1:0-24137 GCA_027575215.2 Hydrozoanthus sils
ATGTCATTATTTACTATCTCTATCACAGTTACTGTCACTGCCATTGTCATTATCAACATCACTATCAACAGTTACTGTCAATGTCATTATTTACTATCTCTATCAGATATAAGGAGCGGAAGGCGAGAAGTTCTGCCTCCCCCCCCCCCCCAAGTGTTAATTTGTCTGAATTTGTTTGTTGGATTAGGATTGGACAAATTAACATGAAAGTTGGACCCCCTGAAATGCATATTAGTCTGTGAAAACATGCTTGTGAATCGATTGGAAGTTCTAGTTGGTCTGTGGGAACATCTAGTTGCAGTATGTGAGCAAATATATTAGATTAAGTACAGCTGGACTCTTAGACTGTGTGAACGGCTTGTTCAGTAAGACAAAATATGCCTGTTTGAGTTGTGAACATGCATATTGGACTGGATATTTTTAGGAGATATTGCAAATGCCTTTACGAGACGCAAATTTTAGAGAACCGTGTTCTTTTATGTTATATACTTGGAGAAGAGCGGGCGAAAAAATTAGAGGGCAACGTTACGAAAACATGAATGTTCCAATTAGTTTGCGGTACTATCTGAATCAAAATATTTCACAAAGTTCAACTTAAGGTTTTCATAATTTATGCCATTACAAGGGCATGGTTTCGTTCGCCCCCAATACAAAGATAAGGAGGTACACTCACTCCCTAGAAGGGTAGAGGGATGAATACACATCGTTTAGAGATGTAGCAGGAGGGGCGCTTATCCCCTAGATTAAGGGTAGGAGGGACTCTCTCCCCGTAGATTAAGGGTAGAAGAAGGGACTCTCTCCCCCTAGCACTTGCCCCCTATATTAAGAGTAGAAGGAGGGACATTTGTCCACATAGAAGGGGCTCTCGCCCCCTAGAAGGGTAGAGGGAGAACACATATCCTCTAGGAAATAGAAGGTTGAACATTTGCCTCCTAGGTTAAGGGTAGAAGGGGGATACTCGCCCCCTAGTTTAAGGGTAGAATGAGGGACTTTCGACTATTAAAAAAGTAGAGAGACGAAAACACATTCTGTAGATAGAAGAAGGAGAGACACTCGCTCCCTAGAAGTGTAGAGGGAGGAGGAGTTACATTATGGATGTTTTATTAGGAGGCATTTTACAATAACAAAAGTGCGCATGGAAGTTAGATAAATTACAAAAATGGTAATTAGTACATAGGAATACTTAATGATAATATTAATTTGTCTCAGTATGTAGGATAGGGGCCTGACTAAGAGTAACCACCTGGTCCTCCAGGTTGGAGGTTGGGTTGAGGCCTAACAACCCGCTCCCATAAAAAAAAATAGATTCATAACACAAACCAGAAACGGAAAGATTTTACATAATCTGGGGACGCTGAGGTCAATCCTCAAACCATGAGAGTTTCAATGACGTTTGGGGGTCAAAGCCCTTGAGCAGATAGATCGGTAATTAGAACGTAAGGACGTTGTGCTGAAGTGGGAACATGGATTGCGCACGCATCGAGAGAGATGAAGAAAAGGGGCATTGAAAACATTGGAATCGGTGCGACACATTGAACAGCGCAAGGCAAGGTAGTGCTGAAGGAAGGGGAAACCATCACAATATCGACAGAGAAGGAGTAGTTGTACTGATGTCTAAATCTGCAATGAGAGTTCTCTTAGATTGGATGCCTACAAATGAACGAATAATTGTGGCTAGGTTCTATTCCAAACACATCAAACTGACCATCGTACATGTGTATACACCAACAGATGATGCAGAGGAAGTGGTAAAAGACGAATTATACAGGAGACTGAAGGATGTGTTGAACGCTAAGAAGGAGCGCAATATGCTGATTGTCACAGGTCACATGAATGCAAAGGTTGGTGAGGAAAGCCGGGGCTTTGAAAGAGTAGGATTGGATTGGAAGACAGAACGACAACGGCGAGAGGCTTTGCGATTTTTGTGACATGAACGAGTTAGCTATAACTGAAAATTTGTTTCCGCACAAAGCTATGGACAAGGTCACCTGAGTATCACCTGACGGAAAAACGAAAACTCAGATAGTCTATGTGCTTGATAGCAATTCAGTTACCGACACCCGTGTGTATAGGTCGCAGACATTGGGAGTTATCATTATCTCCTGTGCACAAAAACAAAGCTAAAACTACAGAAACAACCAAAGGACTGGGGAAAGATAAAAACCAAGTATGATACCAACAAATTGAAAAATGAACATGTTTTGAAAACATTTACGATCACTTAACAGGATAGATATCAGGTATTGGAGGAAGAGGTCTCGAGTGTAAAGGAGGATGACAAAATAGAGCATAACTACCAGGTGATGAACAAGGCGTACACGGAAGCAGCAGAAGAAGCATTAGGCCGACCGAGGAGCATAAAAAAAGCCCTGGATAACAGAAAAAAGGAAAAAGAATTAAGGGAGATGAAGAGGAGAATGAGGAGTTACAAAAGAAAATGGATGGATAACATCGGAAACGAGGCAGAGGATGCTGCAAGAAAACAGCGCATTAGAACGCTATACGGACAATGAAAGATCTAAAACCGTTAATAGTGCAGCAACCCTGGACAAGAGAGGCAATCTGGTGAGTGGAAGACAGAAATACAGTCAAGATGGACAGAGCACTTTAACCCTAGAACGCATGAAGAAAAAAAAGTTACACGAAGGCACGAGGGGAGGGGACTCAATCGGACCCCCCGTCTAACTTCAAAAGTTTGCAGCCAATTGCAATGAAACTTGGTATGCGTCAGGTAAACTTCCAATTAAGTGTAGTCACGTTGTTAGTAATTGGTTTTCATGGCAACCGTAGCACAGAAACAACACTTCCAAGTGTAAAATCGGTGTTCTTCAAGGATATTCATCTAATCGATATAAAATTGATTTAAAACCTTGCACTTGTAATTGATATATATAAGTGTTCAATTATCTTTCAACTAATTTAAGCCACGTGATCCCTAATTGGTTTCCATGGTAACGACAGCAAAAATTGTCAAAACTGCAAAACTGTCAACACCAAAATGTTGCAAACGGTTAAGAATAACGACATTTTGCTTAGCAAGGTAGTTGCACATGATCAAATAACTCATCTTGAAATTTAAAAAAAATCAATTTTGTTGCCGTGACAACCACTTTCAAAAATCCAAAATTGCTGCCATTGGCCAAGTTTCAGATTTTGTAAATTTGTTTAAAAAACTTTTAAATGAACTAGAAATATTTAAAAACATGAATTTCAAAGAAACACTACTGAACTTGTATTATAGACAAAAAAAATTAAGTTTCAGTCATTTTTTAGACAGAATACCATTTTTGAAAGCAGATGACGAGTTTTGTCGTTTCCTGTGATGACGTCATTAACGAAGACGTCATTAAATTAAGTTCAAAAGATGTGTCATTAATCAAAGAACAGTTGTACCAAACCCTTTGGCAATCGGTAAAATAGCACGTTTTTTTATCCCACAAAATATTGAGGGGGGGGGGTCATTTATTCCTTCTAGGGGTAAAGAAGTACTTAACAGGTAAGAACCAACAGATCCAATAACAACGGAGGATGAACGTGAGTTTGAACCCAACGTAATAATTGAAGAAATTTCAGTCACTGAATCAACAGTGGGAGAAGTAAAAGACAATTGAAAGATTAAAGAATGGGAAGTCACCGGAGTTCCTTCTATCACAGCTGAGTTGCTAAGGGCAAATACAGAGTTCTCAGCAGAGAAAGTGCATGAAATAATTGGCAAATTTTTAAAACATGAAAAGATTCCTGACAAATGGAAGAAGGGGCTGATTATCGTGTTGCCAAAGAAAGGAAACCTTAAGGATTGCAAGAACTGGAGAGGAATAACTCTGCTCTCAGTGGTGGGTAAAATACTTGGAAGGATCATTATAAACCGCATTCGGAATGGAATTGACAACATACAGGCTGAGAAATGAACAGCTTGTATCGGCGCCAAGGTGCGAGCAAATTCTAAGAAGATTGGGGGGAGGGGGGATTTTCCCGGAAATTTTTTGGATTTTTTTGCTTGTAGAATTACTTAAAGTGCACCAAATTTATGAAAAGACAGAAAAACGCTGAAAAGAAAAAAACAAGAGAAACTTACCAGCCACAAACTTTTCCAACTCACACAAAATGCGTTGCAGTAACGTCTATATCTTGAACACAGAAAATTGTGCTTTGAAATACATCGCTATAGCCGTCGTCATAGAATCTCACAGATGGTGGTAACATGTAAGCGAGACGGACTCGTCTTTAAAATCGGCAATATGTTTTTGCAACTTCTTTGTGTAAACTGGCACGATGTTTTTTGTCTGAAAAAAAACGAAGTGACTCGGTAAGCTAGACAAATTAAAAAATGTAACACAAACTGCTTTGTGTACTTGGACCTGTTGGTTATAAATAGATTTATTGTGTCTCAAAACAAATGCAAGAATCAAAATTCATACTTTCAAAGAACTAAGGGACGGACCTTTTTGTTTTGTTTTGTTTGCTTTTTTTATTTAGAGCTAGAAATTTTTTTGGGCCAAGTGCTACTTGTCGTTACATCTTGATATACATCTTCAAACAAACGAACTACTTTCAACAATGTTTGTCTCTGGGATGTCTGTAGAGTAATTAATTGCTTTTGGTTGTACTTGTAAACAATGCTTATCAAAAATAGTCATCTTTGCCCCTTCTAGCAACAAACTTGCCGTGTATCTATTTACATTTATGTTTTCATCAAACAACGACAACGCTTTCCTTAAATGCTGCTGAAAATTATGGAGAATAATTGGGTTTTTTTTATCTTACTCTTAGAATAGAACTTTGTTTTTGAAGTTTCCAGTGAGGCTGGCAATCGTTTTAATTTGGTATCCTCTCAAATTTGAATGCTGGATTGAGTCGTCTATAAGCAGACCAATCAATATCTTTCTAAAGCTTCAAATTAAAACATGGAAATGCCTTTTTAGCATGATGTCCATGATAACTGCAATGTGTCTATACTAACTGACGGCCTCAGGGACACTACTTTTTTAAGATTAGATTAGAACTTTTTTATTGCGAAAGTATGAATACATATCGTGAACAATATTTTTTTCCTTCCTGCTTGCTGGTTTTGAAAACGACTATTTACGCCAAGATCGATCACAAGCTAACCATAAAACACTGCATCAGCGTAGGACTTTATTTGAGGTTGAAATAGAAATTCTCCCGACGTACGTCAGCCTGTCTCTAAAAAGAACGCTCTTTTTGAGAGAAAAAAATTCATGACAGGGCGTTTCGCTGCTGTCTTTTCCATTGCAGCTGAGCAAGAGTGGAAAGTGTTACTTGAGGTAATTTTTTTTCTGTTTTATTATCTCTTATTATGCAGGACAACTGACCAATGCTATTTAGACTCTTATTCTGGGCTTGCTGTATTTCTACAAACATATGCCACCGGCTCTTTGTAATTTTAAAGCCCAAAAAGCTAAAAATACAAAAACACTCTTGCTTATATTGTGCTTACATGCTAAGCTTTTTGCTATTAAGCTTTTAAAAATAATATTTTGTTTATAAAACAGAGCTCAGCAAAACGTGATTTGTTCGAGAAGTTTCTTTCAGAAAGCAGTTGTTTTCCCGCAGACTGACAGTTTATGTTCCTTCATGCTTTATGTTTCAAAACTACTGCAACAGATGGTTTGATAAAAATAAAAACCCAAGTATAAATTCCGACTTTAATATCTGCTTTGACGAAATGCTAACGCTCGAAAAATTATGCCGCATCTTAACATTTCTTACGCCGAAGATTAAAACATCAACTATTTGATTGGTTAAAAATCAGTAATTCTACAAAGTTGATATTCTTTTTTAAAACGCTGTGCTGCTCAGAATATTCGAGATAATTGTTGTGGTTCAACCCATTATCCCTGTACGTCGAACTGTAATCGCCAACGGTCCAGTTTTCCACGTGCACTGACCTAGACTAGGTTAAAATCAGTTTTTAGAAGCCACGATGGAGAACTTGAGTGAGTAAATGATGAGTTAGAAGATTTCGAAGGCTGTTATTCAATAATAGTGGTCGACATGTTTTCAGTACTAGTCATTTTAAAAGAAACGATTGGTGACCGAAAACAAATTCCATACTTCATAAACTATTTTGCTGCCATAGGAACCATTGGCCAATGTCAAGTGCTAAATAGTATACGAATTTATACAACGCCTTTCTGTGGCTATATGCACGACACTTGCATGTTTTTCTCTGCTGTTTGAAAAAATTTCTAACTCAAATGGTATTTTGATATTTCCTATCTCAAAAGAAACATTTTCTTGGTATGTAGGTAAAGTGGACATACATTTTATTATGATTTTTTAATTTCATCTCATTTCTAAAACAATTAAAGTTTAATTCTTTGTTATTAGTAAGTCAAATACAGTGAGCTGTTTTACTCTAAATGCTCCGTTTATCTGAAAGGATTAAAAAGGGCTATGCCACCTGCTAAACCAACTAAGGCTCTTGGCGAATGGATCCTAACCGGTTGTTTATTGACAGAACCGTAAACTTATGGAAACATTCGTAAGTAAGTATGAAACGTAGGTTTTTGTCCGTCTAGAATGTTTCCTTAATTTTATTGCACACCATTCAGACTATAAGGAGAAAGTGATACGATTTACCACATTTCCCTTGCAACGTTTTACAAATATAACCTTTTAGAGGATTTCTCGACAACCTTACTGGCCAGACAATTTCCCTTTTGATTAAAAGATTCGAAGTTTTTATTTGAAATTGTATTTGAATGACTTCATTGCTAGTACGCCAAACAATTCTTCCAACTCAAGAATTGCAATTCTAGTCTATGTGTGCAAAAGTTATTACTCGACCATTTTCTACAGATTAATCGCAACTTGACGGATGAATTAGCTGTAAACATAACTTCTGTCGTTGGCTTTTCAGTCATTTTCTAGAATACATATATTTGTATTTCTTGTAAGGTTCTTTTTTTAATGTTTTGAGTACGACACATCAAGCCCTACTGCGACCTGGAGCTATATAAGGTGAAATTAAATTTCTTCGTTTTATTCGAATATCCATTTACAAAAGAGAAAAATTAATAATTAAACAACAATTTGTACTGCTGAGTCAGTGAGTGACTCTGCTAATAAAGTGTGCCATAACAGCATCTTGGTTTCAATTTTAACTTATTTCATGCGATAATTTTGTTATAGTTGTTGCAATTTGTTTTGCTGGTTGCTTTTCTGTTGGTATGACGCAGCACATCGAATTGAATTGGACTGTTGGATAGTTCAGAGTATAGTATTCTGCCGAATCAACAAATCCATGCATCATCCAACATGCTGTGTGCATTCTTGCATTCATTCTCGGTCATCACTAAATTAAAATATAAAGCATTTTTCAAAACTAAAACAAAGATTACAATTTTTCCAAATCTATAGGTTTTTTCAGCTTTCTATACTATTTGTCATTCTGCCAACACCACCTAACACCCTCCGGACGACTGAACGAAGCAATTACAACCTGAATCCAAATTCTAGACGTCCCGACAAATTATTAATAACAGAAGTTTTAACAAAACAAATAAAAAATTTGGCTTCCTGTAACATCTTCAACACAATTTTTTAAGTATACAAGGCAAACAACCGAATATTTCGAACACAACATAATCATAAAGGCCCATGCATTCGAAATACTTCAGCCAGTCCTTATTTATGGCTATTTTCCTCGACATAACAAAGTTCAGGGACTTGAATTTCTTTGTATGAAACTTATGGTATGACTTTTCTTTGTCGTCAGAATTAATTTCTACAAAACTGATCAATTTCGGGTTTCGTGCTGCCCAGTGCTGCCACCAGCTCTCGTCCAATTTTTGTTAATCACTCCAATGATTACAGAGGCCGAACTAGACTCAGTAGTGTAACCATTGCTATCACTGAAGAACTGCAGAATACCCGGCAACCTATTACCATCTATTGTTTTCCGTTTTAATTCGTGTATTTCTATAGAACGAGGAATGCGCAGAAATAAGTTACCTCGATGGCCGGGTATTCAGCAGTTAGCGTGGATACTCTCATACAGGTTAACTCTAATATCGAGAGGGCTGTCAGTGGTTTGGTTAAAGCCTGTCAAAGGTTGCTTTTTACCTTCACGGATCTTGTGGCTGGCATGGTGTTTAAAGGCGTTTGGGGTGTTAGAAGACACAGTGTTCGCCGGAGGAAGAGAGTTTCAAAGTCTTATCAGTTCTTGGGGAAAAGAGTATGTAAATGTAGCGGATACTTCTTCAGACCAGTTGTTTGTAATGGAGGGTTAATGGTCTTCCAAATAATTTGATGATTCTGCGGAATGGGTCAGGAGTATCGAGAATTCTCTACGGAATCTCGAAGATCATAACTCCCATGAGGAATTACTCGCATTGGCAGAGGTGCCAGGAAAGCACCATTTTTAATGGTGAACGTTCTTTATACAGGTGCTACACGTTCATCGCTTAAGAACTAACTTCTTGCTCTGCTCACTTTCTCTTTCTTCTATTCTACTTTATAATCGCTTAGGTATGTTTCTTTATGTCAACCAGACAGTCCATTTATGTCTGTACACTTTGAGAGTTCGATCTTTAAATTAAATTACCAAATGAAAGTAATGAACTTGCCCGCACAATAGCTGTTTATCGGGCAGGCAAGCCACACAAGATGTATCTGAGTTTATAGGCTCTCTAAATAATGAGTCATAATACCAAAGAGACCTACTGACACTTAAGTAAGTTACGGTACCTCCCCGTGACAATCTCTTAAATTGTTAGTTTGATCTTCAAACGAGTTTGTGACATAAAAAAAACATATCTGCGGTATCAACAGTTCCCAGTGTTGCGTTAAGCTATCAGATTTGTCTCTAAAGTGAAATCGATCTTTTCAATAAAGGTTTTGAAAAACAACCTTACAATAAATGTTTCGTTACATAGATGACTGAATATTAGTTTGTAGTTGCTGGTAATTTTCCATGTGCCGGCCGGTGATTGCAGCAGGAATCCAGGAAGACACAATTATTGTGAAACTTGTAAAAGAGAGCTGACGGATATCTTCACTCAGTCCTTTAACTAGTCCAGTTTTGCTAGGAACTACAAGGACATTTTGCCTGAAGCTGATTTCTAAAAACTATATCTTATCTTTTGTCTAACATTATCCAAATAGTTTTGCAAAGAAATTTAATTAACCCTATAAAATTCATTGAAAGGTCAGCTTGTATCAATAACTTCCCTTTGTATTTAATTGGCTATAAAGAATCGCACGTTTTCCAAGTCATCTTTTTTCTGACAAAACAAAACACAATTATCTACCTACGTCTGTTCCTTTCATGTTCAAAAACTAAAGTTTTTCATGTGGAGGAATTTAGATCTCTCGGAACGATAACAACAACCTCAGCTCTCTTGGAGAAATCAAAATCCATTTAAAACACTAATATTATAGGAACTGAACCTTTAATAAACAATTTCTATCGGATTTGAGTATTCAAAATAAAATCTGATCTGTATCTGGAATTTTGTATATTATTAATTTTGATTTGAATACTGATATGAATTATTTGTTGAGGTTTCTAAAGCTCCATATGAGCTGTATATGAGGTACTGTGAAGTTACTGACATTCCTGTCGGCGAAGTATCTACGACATGGATAAATCTGACCCGATTTCTACCCTCACAGCTAACAGCAAATCTTGAGGCCTTCGACTGCTTCGTTAGAATAAGATTAGAGCAGATTGTAAGTTCACATACAAACACACGCTACAAGTGCACTTTTTCCTTCAGGACAAAATTCTTGGATCACCAAAAGAGCAACAAAGCGTATTATGACATTAACTTTTGTTGATATGCAAACAATACATCTAAACAAATTGTCACTTGATGAAAGCTAATTGCACCCAAATTAACAAGAAATGTTGGTTTAAGCTGATGGGTGGTGCCTCGAAATTGATCAGTGACCGCATATCATTCACGTATTGATCGTTTTACACTTTGATAAGACCACAATACAAATTGTTTCTCTATTTAAAGCCGACTTGGCCATACGCTAACGGCAGAAATCGATCGCGTGACACAACACATCTTTTGTCAAACTCTTATTAATAAACGAGCCATCAAGCAAATTGATCACGCGATGTTTGTCATGTCAATTGTGATTGTTCAGTGATTTATGTGGAACACATTTTCTGTGTGGTTTCAGCTATCTTGCGCTCTGGAGTTATCTATGAAACCAAGGTGTGGGAGAGCGTGTGATAACTGTTAGGTAAGGCCTTGTTTGTGCTAAATACCTCGAGTCTTTTCCTTAGTGTATTGCTTAATAATTTTACCAAGAAGACACGAGGTCATAGCTGTATAGTTTTAATGCAAAATAAATGAATTCGAGCATAATCAGTTTAAATGTCGATTAGAACTGTCACAATTTTTATATAAGGTTGTTGACGACTGCCAACTGAAACAGCTGTTAGTTTCACGTGAACTGTTTTGCATAATGTGTCTGAGCTGCTTTGACATAAAAGATTATAAAATTTAAATAGCCTGCAATGAAGACGACTCAGGAACTCAAGGGGAATAAATCTAACCTAACGTTAACATAGCTTGTGTAAACAAACATATTAGTAATGTAAATAATCATTTCAAAAGAGGCAGATGTTGTATTCTAAAACTGCATACGCAATAGCGTTCTCAGGGTACTTGAGAACACTCGCGTATATCGTGTTTATATTCAGCTAAAATGGCGCCACAAAACTAGTGGTTAATGCCGGGCTTGCAAAACCTTTTTGTCTAGTTTCAAGTGGTTGTTTACTGATGTATTGACAAGCCAAAGTTACCAAACGAAATCAACGCTCAATAGCCCTAGTATTTTTCAATTCCACGCACTGATGAAGTTTATGGTATGCATTTTCACACTAGAAATCTTTTAATTACTACTGCTTTGTGAGATAACGTACAATATGCATGTTCATAGAAGCAGCCGCAGGGACCTTTGAACGGCCGCTGGAAATGCATATTTAATCAAGTCTGTCGAAAGATTTAGATCAAGAGATACCTTACATGTAGTAGATTTTGCAAGGCTTTTCTGATGCCAACTTACTAACTTAATATCAATGAAAATTCGTTTATGTTGGCCTGTTTCGTCTCTTGCCATTTTACAACAAAAGCTAAAACCCATAAGAGCTAATTCTAGGGACTGTTTTGAACGGAAAAGATTTTGAAGGATTTATATATCGGCTCTTTTTATTCACTAGCATGTTTTGATTTCAGTCTCGGCTGAAACTGATATACTCAGGGAGCAGATTAGTCACCTATAGAAGACATTCTCTCCTTTTTTTGCTGATGCTTGCTCCAAAATAAACTTTAGCGAACTTTGGTCATGTAAAACTGCTTCTGTTGTAATTGCTTTTAAAGACAACTTTATTTACCCTTTTATAATACAACTGATTTGATAATACATTTACTAAATGTTCTCTAGGGTTTGGTTTCCCAAAATAACTACAAAGTTAAAGTACTGGGTAGCCAATTACATTAAATAATTTTGAATGTTTGGCCGGAAGCACGGACACACATAATTATACAACATCAAGCACAACATAAAAGCAAGTATCTGTATATAAATTTTCCTTTACTCCTATTTGAGTAAAGGAAAATGCAGCAGACTAAAGCAAAATTAATATTTACTTAGAAATTCCTTTTAAGAGAATCTTTAAAATACCTTAGAGAGGATGATTTAATGTATTTTGGAAGGGAGTTCCATACTTTTGGGATACAAAAACGAATATTGAAAAGTCCATAATTAGTTCCTGCCCGAGAAAGATGAATGGATTGATTTGCTGCAACTCTAGTGTTATAATTCTGGACATTTTCTAATGCTGTAAAATGAGAAGGCAGTAAACTATTGTAAAATTAATACATAAAAATTGAAATACGTAACTGAGCAAGATCAAATAACTTAATAATATTTAATGATTTAAACAGTGGACTTGAGTGTTCATTCATTGTCTTAAGAATCCTAAACTCCTGCCAGAACTGATTATAAATTGATCGAACATCTCATTTTTTGCATACATGTATGTAATATATACCTACTCAAATCTGCAGACAAAACTGTTTCGTATTTATTGATACACTGAAGATATTAACAGAGTAAGGCAGTTATATCTTCACAAGTAAAACGTATTGTTTTTGCATACCAGAGTGCTTAAACTCAAGAGTGTAATATATACCTATGTATATATGTGTGTAATATATGTCCGTAATGTATGTATGTACTGTATGTAATGTTGTATATCTATGTAATGTTAGCATATATGTATGTATGCTTTGTATTTTGTATGTATCTGTATGTAGGTATTTTGTGCGTGTATCCGTGCTCAATGGTTCAATTGAACTAAAGTATTCAATTGTTTAGTGAGCAAATGTCATGTCTCAAAGCCAAATCAGATTAATCTTTGCCCGACATTGTTTGATGTTGGATGGATTATGATCAAATTAGGAGTGTATTGCGCGCAAGAGTGTTTACAAACCCAACACGCCATCAAACATTTTGCAACTGCATGGCTTCAGACTATACAGATATATTCCGCCGGATCATACAAGCGGAAATATTTATAGACGATCGGCTAGATTAAAAAGTTTAAAGCAGATAAATCTAAGCAACATTGTAGAACAAGTTGACTGACACAAGCAGAAATAGCGAAAACATTTCCGACGTCTCGTCGACCTCAGAGCGTCATTGAGAAAAGAAGGAAATAATAATGCGATTAATGCTTAGCCTTTATGTAGAATTGGATTTCCATTCGTGCTAAAGCCTTTAAATTGTTTTACTGTTGTCATAAAATCACATTTATTAATATTTTTTTCATGTCAATTACTAACACGTGGTCCTATTGTCGAACAAGTTGCACTTTGTTTATCCCTTGAAAACGGCCATCACACTTAATTGAATGGTTTGAATAGTGTTATATGTTGTTCTCCATTTCAGTAATCCCAATTTAAGATTTGGCAGAAGCATGATCTCTTTAATGTTTGTCTGTTCAATTATTTTTTAATTCCTGTAATCAATTGTGTTGACTGTTGTTTGGGTTTCAAGTAAAAAAGAACAAATTCTATTTTGAATTATCCATGAACGTGCAAAGTATGAGTTGTGCAAAGAACTTGACCGAGCTCACCCAATTACAGATGCAATTGTGCTAGATGAAGTGATTTTGAATCGTTTATATTTTGTGGGTTATTCGTCGAAGCATTCATGAGCAATTTTAATTTTTCATTATACAGGTTTTAAAACGAGAGAAAAGTTAGCCCATTCTGTACAAATGATTTCCGTTGAATGCTTAGGAAGTTGCCTATTAATACAAGAACGGGTTATTCTTGCGGAAAAACTAAAAATTCCCGCTTCAATTAATGCATCATGCAAATACATTAATTTTTAACCTCTTGTACAGACTATTCGTTCTCGAGTGGAAGAAGAAACTCTCTGCAGCAAGACTGTGTGCACGCTATGTGCTAAAACGACGACACTCAAAAGCTTGATTTAGTTTAATGATTCCCCACAAGTGTATTTCTATTTTTGACATTTTTAGAATAAGTTAAGAAAATAATAATAATGATTCAACGTGATGACAATACTGAACGACAAAATCTATGTATTTTGAGATCACATTCAAGCGATAATAAATTCAAATACTGTAACTGTAGGTGTTTCTCTTTATACTCTAGAGCGAAATCTGAATAAGTCTTTGATAGACAGCCATGTATTGTTATGAAAATTCAAAATGCATTTGTGTTAAAAGGAACGGCTCCGAAGCCGCCGTCACCCATCACAATATCAATTAGGAGGGCGAAGTCTTTTAAAAACGAGTTCCTAATGACGTCCTATTCTATATGTACTTATAAGATTTTCTTCAGAAACAAAAGTTGTTACTAAGCTACACTGAGTGAACAAAGGCAATTAAAATAAGTTGTAAAAGGCCACATCCGTTTTTTGAATAACAGTTAACGTAAGTTTGGAATTAATTTGCATGTATGTTTCCCTAGAGATACTTTTCTCATAGTTTTGATGTTTCAAATAAAAACTGAATGTAGAGTGAAGTAAACTTGACGTTAGAGAGATTCGTGGCATTTAGATTCCTCGTGTCAAAAACAAGTGAAACTCAAAAGTAAACTGCAGAACGATTGACACAGCATCACTGAAAGTTAAGAGGTGTGTTAGTGCATTTATGAATTAATACCTGCAGTAAATAAGTACTGAGTATGGTGTTGTTTCTGCTACAAATTCTCGACAGTCTTAAAACATGTATATCTATCACCCAACAACATACAGCGCTACTGTTTTATTTCCAATTAAGCTTCAAAACAACTTATTAATGAGCCAAGCTCTAGCTTTTGAGCACATTGGACAGTTTGCACTATTAAAACAAGTCTTTAGTTGGTTAACTTGTAAGAACCTTAGCATTCCAACTCCACTAAAACAAGCATACTCGGACATTGTTTTGCACTAAACGCTTTTGTATATACAAGAACCAGTAAATTTGGCGGAAGCTCATTGTTCCTAATTTTTTGGCGAATCAAGCCTCTAATTGTTCTTAAATTGTTCTTATTTCTAAACGTGGTTTAAATCGAATAAAAACTAAGCCTAAGGTACTGCAAAACAAGTATTGGAAAATGAATAGTACTCGGCTTTGTTTTTCACGTATGCATCCTTGCAGATTCGCTGGGTCATTTACTTGAGACGATTTCTAGTGATTATCTCAGAATCAAAGCTTCGAATCATCTCTTTTTATTCTGTCTTGTTTAGTTTAAGATCAAAGTTCGTAAATTTTTTTAAAAAATCAGCTATTGAGTGCATGCCTCGGCTTGTCCTTTTAGAACAAAATTTAAAAATTTTGGCCAATCTGAGCCTCGTTGTTCCTAAAAAGTTGTTCTTTAAAAAAAAACCGTGCATATACATCATTAACTTCATTGTGTTTTCTAGCCAGTTTATCTCACGAAACAAATTACTAAACAATTTCATAACAAACGAATAATAAACTCGAGCACTTCAAAATAGATTTAAGAAGAAATGCCACTTTTAAAGGCTTTGGTCGTATCTGGACTCCTTTCTTCGAAGAGTAGAAGACCAACGAAATAGTACATTGTCCTTCTTAATCTTGAAAGGTAAACTTTTATCGTCGTGAAAGTTCAAACAAATACGTCTTGCAGGTGTATTGTATGTTCCAACTGCGGAGCCTTTGATCTTGGAAGTGTATGTTTTCATAACAACACTTTGTATTTTTTTTCATGCGAACTCAAAAAGGCCAGGATTCTTTATTCGAAATTGAAATGCTTTTGCGTTTCAAAGGACAAAGTTTACCTATACTGAGCGTAACTTCACGTTGTATTCAATTAATATATCATTATATACTGAAATTAGGTCCCGGGAATTGAGTCAAACGACTTAATTCTGTAGTTCTTTATACTTATCTCGGAAACAATCTAACAAGTCTTTAAAGTCCCTATCAAGCTTATTTTTTAAGTTCAAGATTAAAACTCTTGTCATTTGTGAACTAAAAAATTGAATAACCAAAGAAAATTTCCACGTCCAGGTACGCTTTTTAATCAAAATAAGATTGGAATGTAAATTTTGACCAAGCAGGACGGGGACTGGTAACCTGTGACGTAGCAGCAGTGAGTTATGTAATTTTTTGTTTAAAACATTTCATTTCTGTTAAAAAAAAAGTCATATTCCAAACGATTTCAAGGGAATAATTCATTGATTAAAGTTATAACATTGTGACTATTGTAGCCAGAATTGAATTTTTTGAGATATAAAAGATTGTCTCTGCTTCATGCCTCGTGCTACGTCATATGCCTCCTGCTACGCCATAATTGCACGCTTCAAGTTTAAAAAATGTAAGAGGAACAGCGAGAAAAGGTTTTATTTTCGAAAATTACTATTATTAAAGGGTTCTAATATATCTGGAACATAAAAAAATAAGCTTGATAGGAACTTTAACGGAACAGCTTATCTTGCAAGCTCCGACAATCAATAGCACGATGTTCTCGACTATATATTATACAGCCTTAAAAAACGTAGTACATTAATTTGTCTGAGATGGCGGTAAAATGATCTGCTATTAAGATTTTTGTAAGTGTCTAGAGTGCTCACCATTAGCTATATGTACATCACGAGTAACAGGTGATTTGCAATAGGCTGTTTTTGCAGGTAAAACTCATTTTATCTTACAGGTGTATGTAAAATAGTAAGAAATACTCTCTCTTAAATTTCTGGACTTTTTGTGTTTATGTTAAAGTTGAAACAGTGAGCATATTAATTCTTTCACCAAAAAATCATCATGTTTGTTTAAGACTACAAGTTTTTATGGTATGTCTAGAAAATGACAACTTTTTTATTGTAATCAATTTCGAAACGGGTCATTGGTTGTTTCTTTAAACCCAGAAAGAAATTGTCTGAAACGTGCTTAAAGAAAATTTGATTATAGTCTCTTTTTTTGCAGAGAATTCGAACTATCCAAAAGAAGAAACTCGACGCCTTGGAGAAGACTTTGAATCGTCATGAACTCAATAACTTCAAATTCGTCAAACGCCACCAAATTTGACGCTTCGGATAGCGTACCCTTTCTAGCTGTTCAACTGGTGTGTTTCTCTATTATTGCTGTTATTGCAACGTTCGCAAATCTGGTGGTTTTTACTCAAATTGTGCGGCGTGGAGTTAGCCGAGCCAGCGACATTCTCATCCTCAACCTGGTCAGCAGTGACGCCGCTGTTGGAGTTTTTAGTATTCCACTGGACATCACCGAGCAACTTTCAGGAAAATGGCCATTCGGGGAATATTTGTGTAATCTCATCTACCCGCTCCAAACTGCCTTGATGTCTGTGTCTGTTTTGACACTGCTTTTGATGAGCGTCGAAAGGCATCGTGCTATCACGACACCATTTAAAGAAAATCCATCTGGTAAGAAAAAGATCGGCGCTGTGGCAGGAGTTTGGTTTTTCAGTTTTATTATTGCGACTCCTTACGCAACAGTTTTGATTTATAACGACCAACATTGTTTAGAGTCCTGGTCAGCGGATTCTCATCCCAAAATCTACACCATCCTAATGTTTGTTGTTTTATACGCAATACCGCTATCAGTAATAACTGCAGTCTACGTGAAAATTGGTGTGTTTCTCCATAAGCATACAAAAAATTTAAAGCGAATAACTTCTCATAGTAAAGCACACATTTCGCTTTCACAGAGGAGACAAAGCCGAAACCTAAAAATTATGAAAGTGTTTGTAACTGGGGTGGTAGCATTTGCCGTATGTCAGTTGCCTACCCACGTAATCTGGCTTTGGCATGAGCTGGGTGATGGTAGCAAGTGGACGCACTTCAATGATGTAAAAGTTTTATGCAACATGCTTACGTATCTTAATAGCGCTATTGATCCATTTATATTTGGG
Organism: Hydrozoanthus sils; assembly: GCA_027575215.2. Taxonomy (NCBI): domain Eukaryota; kingdom Metazoa; phylum Cnidaria; class Anthozoa; order Zoantharia; family Hydrozoanthidae; genus Hydrozoanthus; species Hydrozoanthus sils. Next base: position 17,394 of record JAOBRD020250502.1, read on the forward strand.
ACTCTGAATGTAACATGCCTTTCTCGTATGAGGAGTTGGGGTTTCCAGTCTTGTTCTGTGAACAAATCTAGTTCGTCTGCTGAACAATTGCAAATGTTGAAGCCAAAAACTAAACGGTTTCAAAGGTTTCGAGGAATACGCTGGAAAAATAACACCAGAGAAATGAGTATTGCCGCGGAATCATTGGTGTAATGGGGGACATGCGGGAAAGACTGGACTTGGAGCAACTAACTATTGGAAGAAACCGGCGGAGCAATCTTCAGTGTACAAAGAATTAGCAAAGAAAATCTTTTGTGTGGTTCTAATTTCATAGCACATTTTTTTGTGGAGTCACAAGCTCGTCCTATTTCGAGTCACTTCATTATACCTTTAATTCTCCGTTTTCTGTGTTGTTAGACCGTGTTTACATGAAGAAAGTTGTCACGGGGCGAAGGGTATCTCACCTGCCCAAGTTACTAGGGGCGAGAGAACCGTTTCTATAGTTTTTATAAAAAGCAGCAAAATGTTTACATGGTGTCCCGCTTAGAAGGGCTGTCTCAGGTACAAGAGACAACTCGGCTAGCCAAGGCGAGGTATTTCTTCCACCCGCAAAAGGTTTGTTCCTTCGCGATTCTGCTCGGGAGAATTCGAGCTTGGAAGCCTTTTAACGTAAAGTTTCTGCTATATAATTAATTTTCCACGCTTGACTTTCCCTCAAATATTTTTATGTGAACACAGGGCAAAGTTGTCCCGGATCTAAAACCTCATATAAACTGAAGGTCAAATTGTCCCTACACTGTAAAATGAAAAGAGCCAATTCGGCCCCAAAAATTGGGACCAAATCGGCAAATCGAGAACAGTACCATTTATTAGGGTCGAATCAGCTCCATTAAAAAGTTGTTGTTTCGGCTCCATTTTTTGGGCCAAATTAACCACTTTATTAGAGCCATTTCAGCTCATGTTAGTAGCTGATTTGGAAAAAAGGGGGGTCTATATCGGATTTTGGCTGTGCTGAAACGACCCCACTTTAAATTCAGCCCTTTCATAAAGGACCCCCAAAAGGGGCCAATCCAGCCTTGAACATTCAATTCAGCCCATTATGATTTTAATCTGAAATGTCTTTTCCAGATTTTCCCTTATTAGACAGTCAAATGAAACAAACACAGTGCATTTAATCATTCCCCTTTTTATTTGCTATCAATTCATATACAACGCAGAACACTATACATGTATTCTTTTCAAAAGTTTAATAAGTATATTTATAAATAGTTCAAACGCTAACTCGCCCCTTTCAAATTTTCAGTAAGGCTTGCTTTATACAATTTTATCCACAACTTGATTTGTCCACATTCATGCATGTAGTAATTCGAAAAGGATTTTTGAGATAATACTTGTTAATTTAGTCTGCTCAATTGGTTCTGCTTCCATTCCCTTTCATCTCAACAGAGAGCCCATTGCAACGTGATAGTTTACTCTCAACTACAACCACCTGGTACTTTAGATGACTTTTCCATCTCCTAAATCAGTTAACTAAAGATGATGACTGCGTCGATGGGACTGGGGGGATGAAAACATCAAAACTAAAACAAAGAAAAAAAATGCTCATATCCCATTTACAAAACTATCTCAAAACACCAGGAACTTTTATCAGAGGGCTCTTTGTTGAACTGAGACAGATTGGAAAGTAGAATTTAGGGGAAGTAGTATACTCATCTTTCGACGACTAATTCATTTACGTGATACCAATACTGAAAATGAAAACTCAAATTCTTAATAAGAGATAAAATAGTATAGATAATCAATTATTGGAACTTGGTTAAGATGGCAACAAAATGGCAAAAAATCCATGCATGGGAAACAATTTTACAAAAGGCAACACAGCTGACAGTTATTGCTACATGAACTTTTGTGTAAGAAAGTTGAAAATATTCTAAATTTTGCTGAGCTTCAGATTGAAATGGTGTCCTCTTCCCAGAAGCTATGCTAAAGGGCCATTTTAAAATTTCATTGTTTGTTTAACATTTAGTACTGGGACTTGTTGTTTTGCTAAATTTTGGGTTGGTGCTAAAACAGTATGCACGAGCAATCGCATTGAAAACGGAAATGACAGAATTACACTAACGTCTGCGAGCTTCTAATTTGAAGGAACGCCTGCTTAAAAACGCTACAATACTTTTATAAAATATCAAATACATAAAAACAGGCAAGAAGCCCGATCACAGCAAATAATGCTTTCCTCAGGCGCTATATTACAATTTGATCAGGTCTACACCAAACAGGCCACCTCAAAAAATTATTTGCATTTCTGTGAAAAACACGAATGACAAAACAATAATAAGTCAACAAACACATCATTTATTTTTTCTTTGGAACATTGTTAATATACGAATGGTTAGAAATGCCGGCAAACCTCAAAAGGGAAATACAAAGAATGTACAAAGATGTGTTGTCTAAAGGTGACCGAACCATGAAGCTGCGCATTCTTTGTTTAAGGTGTTAGTGAGCATATTTTGACTGGCTACTTGTTGATTTGCATTTCAAAACCTTTTGTATATTTTGTGCAAGTTTTGTGCAAGTCTAAGACCAGAAAACAAAAAAAAAGTCAAACAAAGACATACAACAATGGTTTCCTAACCAGTTCGTATATATTAACTATGTTTGGAACAAATAAAAAGAAAACTTACTGAGGCTTTAAGATATGAATTTCATTTTATTGTATAAAAGCAATTACACTTTTATAGCTTTACTTATTTATTTTTTTAATTTACTGATATTTAGCCAGTTGACCTGAGCCGATGTAAATAGTAACAAACTCAAAACTTTGAAAAACTAACAAACTAACAAACCATAAAACAAGATATTTTAAAACTTACTACTTTAGAGTTTAGGAAATTTAGTATTTTTGACATTTAGAGATTTCTCTGACCAAATTCCTGAAAGTTAAAACATTGTTCTTTCCGCTGGAAGGTACAAACCAAATCTTTGTGTCATCACGCGATCAATATCCCCTGTAATATAACATTAGCACGTAACAATTCCACTCTATCCGACTCAAGTGAAGCTGAAACATCCTTGACAACTGGTTAACAGCAGAAGAACTATTTGCAGACTTATCATTAAACCGTTCACACAAAGCAAGATGCAATGTATTGTTGTGGTATGGACTGATAACTGGAGTCCTGACATTCGAATGCTAGTGTATTCGCATGATATGCACTCACTTCGCCCATGAAAAATGTTTTGTTTGGGAGTCAGAAGAATGATTGAGACAGTTTTTAGTCCAATATTATTCATTGCTAGAGTTAGTTTGGCTTCTAAGTTTATTTTTAGATATATAATTCAGATCACAATCACAGTACACATAATAAATCATACCGTTAGCCCAGAGCACCAACCTTTAAAATGAGTCTTTCTAAAAAGATCGAAAATGGGCTTAACTTACCTGTAATGATTTAAGAGTACTTTAGAGTATAAACAATAAAAAGGTTCCATGTACCTATCAGATTTTTGGTCGTTTGGTGTGCATGTGCGCTAAGTAAAAAACACGTGGTAGGTACAAAACAAAATCTTGATTCGCTGATTTGTCAAATGGAACGCAGACCTTACGAAATCTGGAACCGGTTTCAGAATTAATCCGAAGAATCTACTCTCGGGAGTAGACTGTTTGGATTGCTATACAAAATCGGATTCATGAAATTCTTGAATCAAAAAACGTTTGGATTTAGGAATCCGGATTTTGATTTTACAAAGGGAACGTACCCTAAGTGGAGCGTAAACTTAAAATTTAAGGACTTTTCAAGGTCTCTCTAAAAATAACCCCATTTTTAAGGAATTCCAGGCCTGGAACGAAAATTCCCGAAATCCAAGGATTTCCAGGTTTTCCCAGGTGGAGTACGAACCCTGCTGGTAGATATATCGAAAATCTTAGCTGTTTCTAACGAGAGCACAAGTAAAGTGCCTTGGATGAAAACTGTTACTTCTTTGCACCAATGAAAGTGCGCATGTTCAGTTGACTGGCCGCTGACTACTAAGTTTAAATCACACAATGGCGTGCGTACCAACCACAAATCGAAGGCAGTCTTCTACGTATACCGTCAACCTCGTCGTTTTCTGAAAGGGAGAAACGTTATTATCAACGTTGATTGGACGCTAAAATCAGTCTTTAAACAGAATTAACTTTTCAAACTTCGATAACTTAGCCGGCCATTCGATCTATAGTTTCTGGTTAAAACTTGCATTCAAGGCGCCAATCTGCCTCGGAATCTGCCAGCTCGTTGGTGGAAAACTTGATGTTATATAAATCCTCCACTCTGTAAACTTTTCTGAACAGACTAATATTGATCTTTTATATATTGTGGCGGAAACTTCTGCGGAGAAAAACTCGATTTATGGAACGAATTCGCTTTAAAACAATAAAGAGGATCACAACTCTCTAAAATGTGTGAGGTCCTTAAGAATTAATACAGAACAGAAACGTGTACAACCGAGAAAATCAATACTTTTTCATGGATAGAAGGCTGAATGTAAAATTTCAAGTCACACAACAAAATGGGGAATTGGAAGAAAGAAAAAAGATAGTTAAAAAGGTAATACAATTTGCTCGGGCCTAAAAACATGAAGGGCTGGGGTTGCTCTTTTTGTGTTCCAAAATGGCTCCTTTCAAGGGCCAAAATAGGATTTATCGGGGCCAATTTAGAAATCACAAGATCAGAATCATTACATCCTTCTATCTGTCTTTTCATTAGGGTCAAAACAGACTGATATGGGCCAAATTGGCTTTTAAAAAATTGAAGCCGAATTGGCTCTTTGAGTCGATTCAGCTCTTTTCATTTTACAATGTAGTGGAAAGAACAGCCCTTTAGCCCGGGATCATATGAACAGGACCTTAGACAAAATAATAATTTTGACTCGCCCAGGCCGGGAAACTAATCTGATGCAGGTTATCTTCCAGCCCCCACCCATCTGTGATAATTTACGCCGCCGAGTCGCCTGAAACAAGTTGAGTTTTAAATAAATGTGTCTTGCTCAGGAACTCAACTCAAGCCCCTTTTACGCAGTACCGTTTTCATTTTCTCATACTGGGTTGGCCTTTTACATGAAAATGCACCAATAACGCACGATATGCTTGCATCTGATTTGCGTTTTTCAAATAAAATCCCTTTGACAGTTGTGTGCAACCAACCAGATATGCTTCTGAGCTCGTGTAAAGGATCGAAAATGATAGGAAATTAATGAAAACGACACCTCTTTATCAATACCATTTTCTGAACTTGTCATAGTCGGTCCGGGCCAGCAAAAGCAATTGAAAGTTGGTCCGGCCAACATAATCGAGCGCCGAAGAGGTAAGTAACCTAGGGGCGTCCGGGGACATGCTTCCCCAAAAATATGGAAGAGAGAACAGGAAAAAAAGACCGAGTTCAAAAGTTGGTCCAGACATGGCCGGACAAATCAGACCATTTCCGCCGGACCTGAATTTCCAATGTGTCCCTTTAAACGATAATTCAGAGTTATTACAAATTGCGACAATGTGCTATTACAAATTGCCACAGCTCAGATTATTACAAATTGCGACAAGGTGCTATTACAAATTGCGACATGTACGCTATTACAAATTGCGACAACTGCTATTACAAATTGCGACAGGTATTACAAATTGCGACAGGTATTACAAATTGCGACAGTACAACTTGCACTAAAAAAGAAATCAGTCTTTGACACTGTTTGAACTTCGTCGCAAAAATACCCCACTGCAAACTCACTTCTCTTTCCAAAAGCCTGTACTTTTCGCAGCACGCATAATTATAGGTTGCCTACCACTGACCAATATACCGCGTATTTGTAAAATCATCTATAGCAAGTGTATGGAGCTTTCATAGTTTCAAACTCTTTCGGCCTTGCTGTCTTACAGAACTTTCGTTTTCAAGCTCTTTCCTTGCTGCCGTACAAGAGCTTTCATTTTCAAACTCTTTCGGCCTTGCTTCCTTATAAGAGCTTGCGTTTTCAAACTCTCTTCTTGCTGCCGTACCAGAGCTTTTAACAAAATGACCATAGAAAGCCTGTCAAAGTTAGAGTATGTCTATCGCGAGTATTGTGCAGATTTGTTAAGTGCTTTTAGTGTATTACCCACGATGTTGTCAAGGCTTCCAACTTGACGACCTATAGGTGGTCAATGCTACCAATTGTTAAACGCTGGCTACTAGAATTTTAGAACTTGTAACAAGCTGGCTACTACAAGATTATGTGGAACCGTTGTGAAATAAATAAAAAAGACTGTGTGCTGCGGCAACTTGAGTTTAAACTTGTACTCTATTGGCGACCGGTTTTGGTATTACAACCTTTGTCAAGCCTGTACTAACTCATTATAAGATGCTTAACTGATTTTGTATACTATATACAAGAAACTTGCAATTTTAAGATAGTGTTATTATGTTACAAAGGAATGTATTTCTTACGGGAAGGTTACACATTTAGTCACGTCTGCTACTGACGTAATTCCGTCGAAAATTTAGTAAAACCTTCCGTAGTCGGCGTTTGAATTTGAGTTTGGGCCAGAAAGGAAGCGCTTCCTCTCTGGCCCAAAAAGAGTTATGGTTTTTGATAAAAAGATAAACTATGTGATGAACGAATGATGTTTATCTGCTTAAAGTTCCTATCAAGCTTATTTTTTTATGTTCCAGATGAAAAGTAAAACCCTTTAATAATAGTAATTTTCGAAAATAAAACCTTTTCTTGCCGTTCCTGTTACATTTTTTAGACTTGAAGCGT